>RJWJ010003391.1:0-87014 GCA_004363605.1 Indri indri
AAAAAAAAAAAAAAAAAAAAGAAAACTGATAACTCTCCAACCCTGTTGAGAGAGACTCTAAATGAGAGAAGTGATTCATTGGGAAGGCAAATAATATCTTCTGAAATTTGATTTAGTGAGTTAGTGAAATCTTTAAAGCCTTGGAAATAGTATCAGGATTCCAAAATATTTTTGTCTGTCTAAATAAAAGTAGAATAAGAGTCTTAACTACGTAGTAACTCTTTGAGATTAAACAGATATTTCTTTCAAATTGACCAAGGGTATTCTAAAAATTCTTTTCAACTAATGCACTGCAACTTAAAATGCTGATATTGATGACTTTTATCCTAAAGTTGTTTCTTTTCCAGTGAAATTAAATGTTTTTGAACATTTGAAGCCTGATGAAAATCAGAAATCACTAGACAAAATCTCAGGAAGAATCTGGAATTTAGTCTACAGAGACCCAAGTGCAAGTAGGAAGTTAGGACCATAGGTGAGAGATGTATTGAGCATATAACGATCTAAAACGGTCAGTTTGGGACAAGGAAGACCACAAAGGCAGCCCTGGATGAGACCCCCTCTCGGTCATGGCCATAATCGACTCTCCCTTGGAGGTCCTTCTCCCTTTCATCAAAACCCCCTTTGAAAAAGGACGCACACTCAAAAAAGAATGAAATCATGTCATCTGCAGCACCGTGAATGGAACTACGGGTCATTATGTTATCACATGTTCTCAATCATATGTGGAAGCAGAAAAAGTGGATTTCATGGATGTAGAGAGTAAAATGGTGGTTACCACAGGCTGGGAGGGGAAGGGGAAGGAGGATGAAGAGAGGCTGGTTGATGGGTCAAACATACAGTTGGAGAGAAGGAACACATTCTAATGCTTGACAGAGGAGTAGGGAGGCTATAGGTAGCAACAATGTATTGTATTTTTCAAAACAGCTAAAAGAGAAGATTTGAAATGTACCCAACACATAGAAATGATAAATGATGGCTGCTCTAAATGCCCTGACTTAATCATTAAACATTCTCTGCATGTAAAAACACTTCACTTGCACCCCATAAGTATGTACAAATGTAATGTATCAAAAAATTTAAACATAAAGGAAAAGGGCACAGCTTGCCTTGTCCTACAACCTCTTCCTCACTGTCCCTGAAATGTTGTTTTTACATTACAAGGTTTAAAAGTCCACCTTCCATCAGGGTCTCTCAACCCTGGCATTACAGATTTGGGGGCAGGATAAGTCTGTGCTGGGAGGGTCTGTCCTGTGTGTTGTAGGATGTTTAGCAGCATCCCTGGGCTCCACCCTCTCCAGCCAGCAGCATGCCCTCCCCCGACTGTGACCACGAAAAATGACTCCAGACATTGCCAAACGTCCCCCGGTTGGGGAGGGAAGCTCAAAATCACTCCTCCTTGAAGAGGAGAACCACCGTGTTAGATGCTAATGAAAATAACAAGTAATGGTTACAAATGCTCCTGTCCTCTTCTACCCATCTCAGAGTGAGAGGCAACAGGTTATAGCCTGGATGATGTTGTCTGGGATAGGAATGCCAAGCTTAGCTTTGTCCTTGCCAGTGACCTTGAGCGAATCTTTTTTACCTCTTCGTGCCTCCATTGCTTATCTTTGTAATAAAGATGTATCCTTTTATTAGACACCTAGCAAATG
The DNA here is from genome assembly GCA_004363605.1 of Indri indri. NCBI lineage: Eukaryota > Metazoa > Chordata > Mammalia > Primates > Indriidae > Indri > Indri indri. Next base: position 1,650 of record RJWJ010003391.1, read on the forward strand.
CTCATTTATACCCAATGGAATGAGACAGCCTCCTAAAGAAGTTGCTCACAGTTTAGAAGCAGATAGATATAAACAATAATTTCTTAAACAAATTATTTTTAAGCTTCTCATCCACTACATAAACAATAATTGAAAGAAAAAGTTTCAAGTTTACATCAGAGGTTTCCCACACCTCGGTGAGGAAGGAGACAGGTGTGGGAGCCTCAGGTGCAGATGGTGTGTACGTGTGCTGTCCATCCACACGCATGCTGCTGTCCCAGGGCAGGACCAGTGTTAGTTTCCGGGGTTGGCACTGCCACCAGCCTGTCTTGGATGAAACTGCTAAAGACACTGTCCCCTCCCCACCCTCTCCCCCCTGAGAGTGAAGTCATTCTAATTTCTCACTTTCTTAGCCTATTCCACACTCCTTAGTCCCACGAGGCTCTGTTCGGGGGGCTCCTCTGTTCACCCCTGTTCATGAACACAGAGTGAGTAATCAAGAGACCATGGCAGTCCTGCTGCTCTCTGATTGGCAACTTTAAAGTGATCATTGATGCCTCAGGAAAGTTCCACATTTCAACACTCTCTGTTTTGCCCAAACTAGGTTATTCCCTAACCAACAGAGGCCAAAGGTTTACCCTGCAAGCATTCCAAAGTCCTGCTCCGACACCCTTTAGAATGATCAATACCAAAACCTGAGATAAAAGATTTTCATTGTAATCCATTATTTTCCCTTTTAAGCATAAAACAACATCCACACAGAACAAAGACCAATCTCTTTATTTCATGCAAAAGTAAAAGCTGAAATCGTGTGTTTTTAAAATCATTTCATGGAATCTAGCCATTGAGTTCTGAAGTAAATTCTTAACTCCTCGGTTTCCTACTGTCTGGTTTGTGCATAGCCCAGATGTCATGGTTTTCCTGTAGGCTCCTCCAGCTCTAAGCCTTTCCTTCCACTTGGTGTGTCTTTGAGTATGGAAGGAGACACTCAATGTCTTTTAGAAAACGTCACTTTCTATTTTTCTACTTAAATTGCACAATATTATGTAAATGGCTAATTCTGTGTAAATATTAGCGAAACTGAACCAGATCAAGCACTGGCAAGTTGGGAATTGCATTGCAAAAGGATTTCTATCATCCATTCCAAAGCATCTTACTATTACTATGAATTTATAAGCCTGAACCTTATGAAATACGTTATACCTAACAATGCTTCTTGAATTACTATTATAGCAACCATAACTGCTGAGCCCCCAGGGTTAGGGCCCTTTGCAAAGCAGATTCCTTGCCCACCCTGAAGGCTGTGCCTCCTCCGCTCGCCCAGCCTGGAACCTCATGGCCATGCCGGGGTAGCAAAAGTAGGAGGTCAAAAGAAAAGGTGCCCTATTCTCCCGGGTTCAGATAACCTATCTCTTTGTTGTAATAGTGAGTGTTGACAGGCAGAACAAAACCCAAGCTTGCTAGCTCTTCACCCCACGTTAAGCAGGTGATAGGAGATTTTAGTGACCAAGCAGGTGAGACACAGGGAAGAAGTGACATCTCTGAGATATGCTGAGTTCCAGAGGAAGCCGTAAGAGGAGAATGCCCCCAGGCACTGTGCTAGAATCTACAGTCACTTACTGTCATTCTGTGGCACAGCCTGAAGAAAACACTTGCTAATAATCATGCTCTTTTGCCACTTTATTTCGCAACAGTCGTGGAGATCTTCGGTTGGGATCTCCCGTGCTTAGCCCCAGTTACTGGATGCTGAAAGCATGCCTGAGCAAGACATGTCCTCGGCACCCTGTGTGCACTGTCTTTTTTATCCTTATGACAGGATGCGAGGTAGACACCACCCTCCATGTGTTGCAGATGAGGACTCCAAGGCTCAGCATCTGACTTGAACCCAGGTTGTGAAAATAGTGCCACAAACTGGGCTCCTCCTCACAGAAAAACCTCGTCACGCCGGTGACCTCATCGAAGCATCTCCATCACCACCCTGTGTTTTCTCCAAAATCCAGTCCACGTACTCAGCGACTTTGGTGTAGACACCGGGTTTTTCCCTGCGGGCACAGCCTTCTCCCCAGCTGGTAATGCCCACCAAACGCCATATTCCGTTGTGTTTACAAACCAAGGGGCCGCCTGAATCTCCCTGTGTCACAGTGGAAAAAGGAAATGACAAAGTTATGACAGCTGTGATTCGAATAAGACACTGCCTTTAAAATTCTGTAGTCACCTTGCACGATCACACACACACACAGTTTCTTAAAGTTCTTCAGGTATCTCGTGGGCCTCATGAGCTGTTGGATGTGGTGAAAATCATTTAACTCAGTTGCATTTTCTGTTTCTTCCCTCTTCTATTCTGAAGTAAATCCAGCGAAGAAATTTTGACATCATCATCCCATGCCAAAGAAATCTAATGTTCTTATATTTTAGAACAATTATTGTATGTATACTTACCCCCCTTAAATATACACATATATAGACTGTGACATATGTATCAAAATAATATAAATATATATTCCATTTGTTAAAGGTTATTTATAAAATTATCAGATGATTTGTCTCTGAATTTTTAAAAAACTAATAAAATATGCTATTGGAAAATATATTTTGAAAGTAGCCCATTGTGCATTTTTCATAATCAAACGCATTACCTTACAAGCATCTTTTCCCCCTTCTTTATAGCCGGCGCAGACCATCTCTTTGGTTATTTGATAATCTGTGTATCTTTTCTGGCATTCTTCATTTGTTACCAAAGGAATATTTGCCTTTTGTAGAGTATTTTGGATTTCACCTGTGACATAACCAATATGTAACTTTAGCGGGAAGACATACAACAATATATGGTGACAAGACTTAAGTCTTAAAGTAAATCAGAATGGTAAACTTTTCATAAGGGTCATATCTGTGAACAAAAATAGCACCGATTGAGAAAGTAGAGTTACAGAGAGAGCGAGAGAGAAGCCCGCACAGCACCGTCCTGTACTGTTCTCTTCTCTTCCGGTAGCATCAGGACAACCCAGCACCCTGGGCTGACTAGAGACTTCGTTTCGTATTTTCTGCCATCCTCTCAGCTCAGAAATCCCTCCTTATATTTATCACCTACATCCAAAAGCCTAGATATTCTTACCTTTCATTTTTTAATTTTATATATTCAAAATTATAATTTATAAATATGTATCATTTCTGAAAAAAAAAATCTCAACCCTCTGGCAACTGAAGAGTATTTTGTTCTTGGAGTAAATACATGTGAGCATTTTCCAGGAAGAACAATTTATTTACAGATCATTTAAATTCCATCTGTGTCTAGGTTCCCCTTGGATATATGTTGGGAACTTTCTTTGCTTAGTTAAGGTTACTTGGAATTTCTTCCTGTCTCAAATTACTAGTAAAAATATTACAGATTTGAATTAGCTGAATAAAGGACTCAATCAGGAAAGACGGAGAGAGCTTGGCAAGTGAGCTCCTTTTGTAAAGAATGACACAAATAATATTCTCTATAGTGTCTTTCAGGGACATAATTTTGTAAAGGAAGAGTGATTTGTTTCCTGAAAAGTTCAAGGGCCATTGAAACACTCCAAGCACCCAATAAGCAGGGATTGTAAACATAAGGTCTGTAGAAAGAATTCACATGGCCCATAAACTTGGATAGAAAAATAAATTGTTTCCAATAACCTCCACATGCAGCCTACCACTGTATTCAATTATGAATATAGCAACACAGCAATGTTAGTGTTACCTATATGGCTTTCCTATCAATAGAGATCACAGGTATTTTAATACCATATTATGGTTATGGCAGATAACTATACATATCATTTATGCACACCACTATTTCAAAATTATGGCAGGTATTAGAACAAGTTACTGTGTAGTAGGCTAATGAAGAAGTGTATATATTACTATATCACTTTTTAAAAAGTATTTCGCAATTTAATGGATTTCCTTTGTAATCCTGTGCATTTTATTTAAGCATTTAAAAGCATTATCAGAGAAGTGGTTCATGGAGTTCATCAGAGTGCAGGAAGGGTGCATGGAAAAAAAGAGTAAGAACTGACTATGCAGAGAGATGGCATGCCTGTCTCTGCCCCCGGCCATCAGCATCAGGAGAACATAGCACTGGACATGGGAACTCTGCTAATACTGAGGACCAGGTAGGCTTGAGTGGGCCTGTCGGCCCTATATGGGTCCAATGCCTTATGGGAAGCCAAGCAAATGATCTTAATGATGAAGTGAGATGCTTAAAAGATTCCCTTATACATTTTTTCAGGCCCAGGCAAAAATACACCTTCTCCAGAACCACTGAATAAATACTTAGGAATACATAGATAGGAAAGATCATGAGTTTGGATGTAATTTTAGACAGAAGCTGATTGAACTGATCCACTCCATGTATTTTAACATTTAAGACTTGCTCTAGGAACAACATTTACAATGTCATACTGTACCTTTTTCCTCTGAGAAGCCCCAGCCGGTCACCCAGCAGTTGGTATAAATTGTATTTATATCACCTTTGGAAGGTAGGCATATTGGTTTTTGAAATTCTGAAAGGTAATTTTTAAATTAGAATTTGGTTTAATAAAGTTATGGATATTGTCTTTAAAAATACACCCTTTTCTTTTCCTGTATTCTCTTTCTGCAGAGTAGCACCAAGAATAGCACTTTTGCTTTCTGCTCAACTTCTAAAGTCAATGACTTGAGAACATTTTTCACCATCAGAGACATTTTCACATGACATTTTTGATGTTAAAATTTTCTACATTAAAAAAAAAGGCAGAATCCAAATCTACTGTCAAAACATTTAGAAGTTCTTGGGTCTTATTATACTATCTGTAATAGTCAGAGCAGAGCGTCTATAGTATTCCAGGCATTATTTTAAGTGCCTTAACATATTAACTTAATTATTGTAACAAACCTAGGAAGAAATTATCATCCTCATTTTTACAGATGATAAAATTAGAGGGGCAAAGAGGTAAAGTAACTTGCCTGAGATCACATAATTGTTAGTGAACGCAGATTAGCTCCCTCGGGGGATTGAACTTCCAACCATGACGCTCCAGTCATCCAGAGCTTTTTTCTGCGTCAGTCTCTATTCTACCCAAATTACCGCTGGAAATTGCTATCTGATCCACTTGCCCTTATATATCCTATTCCTAAGCCCAAAGCAATGGCAATTCTGCTGTTCTGTCAAAGGAAGTCCCTTGCTTCCCGGGTGGCACAGACATTTCCTACACCTATTATTTCAGCAATGCATATGCAGTTGTATTCCTCCCAGAAATAACTAATTAAAATTTCTTGCCCCTTAAGTAGAAGAGATTTTTATGCCAAGTTACACAGTCTTCACCTCTCTTGTAACCCTCACCTTTCCTTCACCTCTGCTAACCAGTGAGTAAAGACAATGTTTGCAGATCTGTACTCTCATTCAAGCCAATGCGAAAGTTCGAACCAGTACAACCCGGCTATACAGCTTCTCTTTGACTAGGCTACATACCGGTGTAATTCAAAGGAGCATGAAGTTTTATTAAGGCAATATCATGACCACCTTCTGAGCTTTTGTAGTTTTGGTGAACAATAATTTCTTTTATTAGTGAGACAGGTGTTTCCTTTGTAATGTCCGACAGACTTAAAATGCCACTATAAATGCGCCAAACATCGGGTAAGGGAAGCCTAGGAGAAAAAAGAAATACCTATTAGACCGGAAAGGCTGGCCTTTGATGTTTCCCTTTTTCCTTTCGCTTTCCTTTTCAAAGAGAACTGGGAAGGAAATATGACATGGGACATGGTTTTCCCTACCTAGTTTTTCTTCCTGGCAACTTGTCATCACCAACAGCAGCAGTACTGAATCTCTGAATGTTTAGTTTAAAACATTGAAAAACGCACCTTTACATTAATTATATCATGTTTACTGCAAGTAAAAATACAAGAATGTTGCAGTCCCATTCCGACAGAAACTGTGGTGGGGAGAGATGCTAGCAATTTGTCATGGGAAATTCAAGCCTGGGTCACCAAACCAGAACGCAATTGCGTTCGTCCAATTCAGAGCTATCAAGGTGAGACTGCTCTTACAAGCCTCTCTAATAGGGCAAATTCAGGGGACTTCAGTGGGGTTGAAAATATTATATATATTATATCTATATTTTGGACAGTATGAAAATTTAAATTAACTCTTTAAAATATGAATATATACAAAATAAATCCAAAATTATGATCCAAAGCAAAGTTTTATTTTGCTTTAGAAATAAAATGATAAAAAATTTTTAGGAAATTTTTGTCATCGTCAAGCGAGTAGTGCAAGACATCATCACACAAAATTCTGAGGAAATAACAGAGATGTCAGGTGCAAAGGGGCTTTCTTTCAACTACATCACAGGGTTTCTACATCTATTTTCTCTTAGAAATTCATAACACTGAGCCTTGAAGAATGAAAACTCTTGGTCCCAAATTGGGGTGCATTTAGTAAAAAGGAACCTGCTATGTTCCACCTTGATGCCTTTTCTTCCAGCCTAACAGCCGCCCCTTGGCAAGGCCACATGCAACAGAGCCCCTGTGCCAAATGACAATGCGGAGGAGATGTGTTCTGTCCAGCTGTGCCATTTTGTTGGCAGTATGCTTAGTCCTGGTAGACAGCAGCTAGGTGAGAATTTCACTATAACAAAAATACTTTTGTTTATTTTTGAGAGAGATCAAGTGTCTTTTAGTATCTCTTTTGCTTATTCATAGATGTTTTCCATCTTAATATTTCTTATTGAATGTAGCAATCATAGCTTATATTTTTGAGTAATTTTTACATTCCAGGTACAGTGCTAAGTATTTTAATCCTTCCAATAATCTTATAATTAGATGCTACTATTATTCATATTTCAGATAAAATAAAGCTCAGAGAGATTTACAAATTGCCCACGCCTTTCATGAGTGGCAGAGCTGTTGTTCAAGTCCTGGTCTGTCTAACTACAAAGCCTAAATGTCTTAAGACTTAAAAATCCTATCATATGTACTATTTGTCCAATAAAACAGAAATATTATATCAGATTATATACATTGAAATATGTAGAGTAATAAACTATCACATTTTTGTTTTATGATTATTACTTACCACATTTGTGATTCAAAAGAGCAAAAAGTACAATTTCTATGGGCCTGAAAAATAAGTCTTTGAAGAACGCATTAGGGATTGGCAGGTAGCAGGGCAGGGATGGGGCGTTGTTTTATATTCTCTTTTGGCAGGAGTGACATCCACTGCTGGGTCAGATTGGTTAGCTTTCAGACCCTACCAGTTCTTAAATATTTTGAATACCATCACTGCCTTGAAATACGTTTTATTAAAAGAGAACGAATATCTCACCATTCATGAAGTCACGTGGTGATGGTGAAACTGATTATAGATTCTTTAAGACAAAAAATCAGAACAAGACTCTGGATAAGACGCACCCAACACTTACCCAATAAAGCAATGGGCAGCAGTCAGGACCCACTGCTGTCCGATGATGGACCCCCCACACATGTGTCTCCGGGCTCCCAGCTGCACTTGCAGGCTCACCTGCCAGGGCCACTCTCCCCACGAAGAGTTCGTGCCTCCAACGATGCGTGCGTTTGTTTTTGTTGTGCAGACTAAAGAGAGAGTGTTGAAGCAAACAGTTGGAATTAGAAATAAATCAGAGTCCCTTCAGCCAAGGAAAACAAGACACATAATTCCATTCTATAAGACCAAGCAAGCTATCAAAACGACACAGATATCCCTTTACGGTTCCAGGAAAATGTGAGGTTTACTCACCAGAGCTGTCCGCAGCTTCACACAACCTCAAAGAATAACCAGATCTCCCTTGTGTCCCATATGTAATGCTAGTTGGAAAACCATCCAAAGATAATCTCAAGGAACATTTACACCTACATAAAACAAACGGTACAAGGAGTAAACCTTCACAGAGGGCAAAAGGATACGAAATGATCTTGTCGACTCTTTGAAAGATAAAGTTTCCCTTACTTTTCTCCCGTACAGTCTTCTGGGAGTAAGGAATAAGTGAAAAACTGACAGCGAATCGTCTTCGTACAAGTCTCTTGGCAAACATTCGCTCCATTCACGAAGGTCACTTCCAAGTCTTCCCCTCCAAAGTCAAGTCCAGAGTAGGTTTTGGAATGGCAGGGTTCTGTGCCAATTATAAACAGACAAAGATGCACCATGGGAAAAGCAATAAACCACATTTACACAAGTTTTTCACATCTTGAGGATTGTTTCATCGCTATTACTTGTTAGAAAATCATAAAATTTGACACATTTTGGGTAACAGCATTATTAAATCACATTACCAGGTAAAGTTCTTTTGCAGGTTAAAAGGCTATATCCAGATATGGTGTTTTCTTGAATAGTAGGGGAACTTGGTGTCCCGCTCCGAGAAGTCTTAAGGAAACAAACATTTCTATTTTTAAAAAAAAGTCAGAGAGAGAGAGAGAGAGAAAAAGAAAACTGCATTAAAGACATTAGGCAAATACAAAAGCAGCTGACATCCCAAAAGCAACTGTGCAAATTTTATTCTTCCGAGAAACTCTCTTTAAAGTAAGTCAGACTACAGGACTCTAATAAATTGCAGAGATTAAATGTAAATCAAGCCATATCTCACTCTGGAGAACAAATAGGCATAAGGATATCCTGAAGAGAGGGTATTGGTAAAGTTCCACCTTTTAACTGGAAAAACAAAAGACATCAGAGAATAAATTCTAGGGATTTATGCTGCTGACCCTACTATATAACTATACACCCTACTCTTAGCTCCATGCTGTTATGTACAGAAAAGGGTGGGTTATCTAAAGTAAAGAGGTCACACCAGCTTTAATCTGAAATGGAGAGAAATTAGAGCCAAGAAGCTTAAAGGATACACTGCCAGTGAGTGGTTTTACTTCAGGCTAATACAAAGCATTAAGATCAGTAAGAAAGGCATCAGATCCCCCCCTCCCCGCCCCCCTTGGCTACTGAATGCTTCATCGATTCAACGGTATGTTCGCTTTAAGTAAGAGAAGGTAGGTTGAAAAATCTGCTAATCTCTTAACTAATCTGCACCTGGCAAAAAGGTAGCTACTTAAACTGCCACTTCCAGTGTTTGGAGGGAAATGAACAAAACTTTTTAAAAACTCAACCTATAAAATACAAGTGATGAAAGAACAGCAAACGCTACACGGTCACACTCACCTTTGTGACTCTACATTCCATGCATTGGTATAGAAGGTAAAGAAGAGGCAGGTGGGATGATAGGTGCAAATCGTTCGACATACAAAAGCATCTGGAGTGAGAACTCTGGCAACATCAATATCAGAAAATGCAAGATTCTGGAAAACGTCCATGTGGCAACCTGTGAATTCACAGAGGGAAGAACATCCTCAGTAAATGGCATGACACTAAATCTGCCTGTCCTTTGTTACAATAACTAAGGAAATTGTGACTACTTATTATTCACAGCAATAAATATCCTAAGTAAGAAAAATACCTGTTGAAATATCTTCAAACTTGTTGTTTGTCATTTGGAGGAAAGCGAAATTGGTCTAACTCCAATAAGGGACAAATTTCTATGTCAGAAAAATAAAATAGCTCAACCTATGCTCCTAGCTCCATCCACCACCAATGCAAAACGTTTAAGTTAGCGTGTGTTCATGCTTCCTTTATATTTCCTTGACCGTGAATTCCAAGCCTTAGGGACATGAAGTTTTATGTTACATTTCCTGAATATTAAGAAACTATTTTAATAAAAAGAGATGAACAAAAATGCCAGACAGCTAACAAAAACGTCCTGTGACCATTAAAATTAGAACAGGAGAAAAATCCACTTTTATTATTCTTACAGAATCTTACTTCTTAATTCTGTTTTTTGTTTGTGTTCATATTATTTACTCGGTTTACTCAATTTAATAACTCATAATTTCTATTAAAATTATGGAAGCTTAAAGAATAATGCTAGCCATTATGGAGAAAACAAAAACAAATATAATTTAAATGAACATAGTTGGATCAAGAAAGAGCATCTCCCATCATCTCTTCATATGGGTAGTCCAGGAAATTAGACCTCAACTAATTAAATTTTTAAAAAACCAAAAAGTTAGACTGTTAATGCTGGAAGAGAACTTATGGGTCATCTATGCCAACCCACAACTGCCGTCACACAAGGACATCCCTGTCAGGTTGTTTCATGACTTTTACTTAGACATGTATAGTGACTAGGAGCTCACTACCCTGTGACAAGGCCCATTCTTTTCTGGACCACCCCAGATGTTAGGAATTCTTATTTTCTTCATAGTAGTATCTACCTAGATCTACCCTGTGGAATCACACAAAGTAGTCTCATCCCTTTTCCAAGGATAGTTCTTAAAAAAAAAAATTAAAAAATTAAGACAGTCATCTTTACTCTTTTTCAAGTCAAATGTCTTTAACGTCTTCTTTTAATCATTTTTTATTTTCCATTACTTCTAGATATTTAATCATCCAGATGCCCACTTTTGAAATGCTCCATTTTTCCATTGACCCATACAAAATGTGGAATACAGAACTGAACATCATGTTTCAGTCACGGTCTGACCTATGCAGATGACAAAAGGGCAGATGCCTCCTTGTTCCAAAGACCATTTTCCTTTTTAAAGCACTTTGTTTGTTTTTATTTTGTTTTTCAAAGGCACCGTAGGATTTTAGTGGGAATGGCAGAGGAAGGACCTCCAAACATCCTCTTCTCCATAAAAGTAAATGGCAAAATTGTCAAAACTAACATATTCAGAACTCTCGAAATTAACCAAAGGCTTATTATTTCTTATTATTCAAGAAAAACAACAGAATATTCAGTAAGAATGGTGAGCTTTGTAGGGTTTTAACCTGCCCTATGCACATCCCCTTTTCCTTGGCCCCACAATCATGGGGAAAGCCAGCAGCCGAGCAGATGCTGGGAGAGTCAGAATGGGGCTGGAGCTGCTCCAGAGGCTCATTCCCAGATAACTGCCTGGCGGTTCCATGGAAAATCCCACTGACAAGGCTTGAATTTATTTGGCCTGACCCAGAGCTTGCCCAGTGTTACCAGCCTTTTCCTTGGGAGCATTTGTCAAAAAAAAAAAAAAAAAAAAAAAATCATGGTAGTTATATAACATTGCAGCTGCCTAAGGCAGCAATAGCAACTGGGGCAAGCAACACGTCACTGAAAAATCTTAAAAGGACAACTTGTGGAAAGAGATGTCCACAGGGAAGTCTGAAAACCTCTGACACATTCTTGGGGATCTACAAGGCCACATGCGTGTGTAGAGCTGTGTACATGCCCAGGGCTGCGCACAAGCCCATGAAAGACCCGATAAAACCCTAAGCTCCTGCCTGTCCTCGGGCTCTCTGAGCGCTGACAGCTCAGTGCCAGCAGGAAGTAAAGGCTACAGCAAGGTTGTAAAATGCCTGCCTGGGCATTGAAGGCATGCCTCAATGATAGAGCCCCTTGCCAGGAAACTTGGAAAATCTGGGAAACTTATTGATCCTGGACAACTAAGAACATCTTTTTCCAATCACTAACTAACTGTTAAGAAAATCAAGCAGAGATATCAATAAATGTGAATGGCTCGAATAGTCCACTGAAGAGACATAGACTGGCTGAGTGGATTGAAAAACATAAGCCACGTATCTGCTGTCTCCAGGAAATGCATCTTACCCACAAGGATGCATTCAGACTCAAGGTGAAGCATTGGAAAACAATCGTATAGGCAAATGGAAACCTAATGGCAAATGGAAAAGAAAACTGGAGTAGCTATTCTTATATCAGATAACATAAACTTTAAAGCAGCAAAAGTAAAGAAAGACAAAGATGGTCATTATATAGTGGTAGAGGGAAAACTCCAACAAGAAGACTTAACAATTCTTAATATTTATGCACCCAACACAGGGGAACCCAGATACATAAAGCAAACACTGACTGATCTAGATGACATGATAAACAGTAATGCCATAGTAGCTGAGAATTTCAACACCCCACTGACTGAACTGGACAGATCCTCCAAGCAGAAAATAAGCAAAGAGACAGTGGACTTAAACGGATCTCTAGAACAAATGGGTCTAACAGACATCTACAGAACATTCCACACAAACAAAACTGAATATACATTCTTCTTATCAGCTCATGGAACTGTCTCTAAAATTGATCACATCCTAGGCCACAAATCAGATCTCAACAAATTTAAAAAAATAGAAATTATACCACGTATCTTCTCAGACCACAGTGGAACAAAATTAGAGATCAATTCAAACAGAAACACTCACCTCTTCACGAAGTCATGGAAACTAAACAATCTATTGCTGAATGACTGTTGAGTCATTGGCTAGAGATTGAGCCCATCCTTCAAGGTGAAGTATCAGGAGAATGGAAAAACAAGCACCACATGTACTCGCCATAAAATGGGTACTAACTGATCAACACTTAGGTGCTCACATGAAAGTAATATTCATTGGGTGGGCGGGGGTGGTGGGAATGGGTAAACTCACAACTAATGGGTGCAGAGCACACTGTATGGGGGATGGGCACGCTTGTAGCTGTGGCTAGGACGAGGCAAAGGCATTATGCGTAACCAAAATGTTTGTACTCACATAATATTCTGAAATTTGAAAATAAATAAATAAATAAAAGAGTTAAAATTAAAAAAGAAAGAAAGAAAAAAGCTAGACACAAAATGCCACATATTGCATGATTGCATTTATATGAAAGGTCCAGAACAGTCAAGTTCATAGAGACAGAAAGTAGACTAATGGTTGTCAGGGGACTGGGGGAGAAGGGAATGCATAATGACTGCTAATGGATACAGCTTTTCTTCTGGGGTGATGAAAATGTTCTGGAATTAGATAGTGGTGATCGTTGCACAATTTTGTGATTATACTAAAAACCACTGAATTGTAACTTTAAAAGGTTTAATTTTTATGTTACCTAAATTATATATCAAAATTTTAAATCTACTATGAAAAACAATGCATGCTACCTCAAAATAGCAAACTTGATAGGAGAGAATCATATACAATGGACACATTATTCATATAGATAAAAATTAAGTTTTATTAGATTTTTGGCAGTTTCACTAAGGATTCTGAACTGTATCCTTCAGATCTTCTTATAAACTACGGTTATGCCTCATCTTTCCCATGTGTATATATGATCCTAAGAGCTTAACATTTATCCACATTAAATAAATGCAGTACTTTAAACCCAATGTCCTAACCTATTAAAATTGTTCTTATTTTGCTTGTCTAATCTGATATGTTGGGCAATCCTCCTATTAGTCTCATATTTTTGGATATTTTGGCCATGTAACCAATTGATTTATAGAACATTCTCAACTTCAAATAAGCCATCTGGTTATCCTCAGAAACCACGATGTTGCTCCCTGTAATTGCAGTGTTGCCAGGCCATCTTTCTCACCCAGAGGTGTCTCTCATAAGGACCTTGCAAGTATATCAGGCCCATCCAGTTAGTCCAGAATCATCTCCCCATTCAAAGTCCTTAACTTAATCACATCCGCAAAGATCCTTTTGCAGAGTAAGGTAACCCATCCACAGGTTTCAGGCATTAGCACCCAGATGTCTTGGGGGAGCTCTTACTCTGCCGACCGCAATCACACAGTGAAACAGTAGTCACACAATTACCAATTTCTGAAAGTGCACAGGGCTTCAGTGAGAATCCAGACACCACATTATCCACCACCTTTATGCCGGTCGGCGTTCCACTTGAACTTTGCTTTAATAGGCAGTTGTTCCTGAATGTGAAGAGAAGAGTCACTTTGCTAGCTACATTTTGAGGAGCATGCAGCAGTACAGGTAATATTTGACATTAAAATAAACCCATAGGCAGTGGAAAATAAACAAGGCAATTAGAACAATGATCCTGATAATGAGTGAGTTAGGGAATTGCATTGTTAATCAAACAAACATCCTTCTCTGCAGAGGGAAAGCGAGTTTGAGAATGGGATGGGAACATTATTCTACAACACACTAAACCTTCATCTGATAAGCACAGCCCATTTGTGGGCCAAATGGACCTTACTCTCTTCGGGGGGAAAAATGGCTCTAAAACTGAGTAAATAAATAAGGAAAGTGGTTAGGTCTAAAAGCCCTGTTTGGTTTTCAGTTGGAAAAAAAAGAGGTTATGAAGAATACAGTTAATTCCTGGAAGCACCATTGTAAAGAACAAACACTACTCATTTTACTCACCGGTACTCTGCATTGTGAAATGTTTGTGTGGCATATGTGAAAAACTGGCAGTGAATATTATTGGTGCACCATTTTTGGCATTCTTCAACACTGTTAACCTTAGATACATTAACATTGGCTCCTCTCATATCAATTCCTTTATAAATGTCTCGGTGGCAAGCTGTACAAGTACAACACACAGAGCAAATTCAGTCAGTTTCCTTTCTAGAGGTAACATCCTCAAGTACCATTTGGGCAGGGTAGTTTTGAAGGATGCTATCTAATTTTTGGCAACTGCTTTCTTCATTAGAGGCTTAAAAATTTGTATGTCCCTAAATTACGAAACTCTGCTTGAAAGAAATATAATCTGATTATTTTTCTTCCCTAAAGCACTAGCATGGAAAAAGGGTTACTTTGCCTCCTAAGGTGTATGCAGCAATATAGGTAAATTCCACGCTGAAATTATCAATGGGCAGTGGAAAATCGACAAGGCATGATGAACCCATTTCCATTCTTGGTTTAAAATTGTGCTAAATTCTATTTAAGTACCTTTTAAATTACCATTTATCTTATATGCAAGATGTAGATAATTCTTTTAACAAACAGTGAACCAAATTAAACTCCTTTTTTTAGACTCAAATTTGTTAGTTAGACTCTTGGTTAAGGAAGCAGTATAATCAGCAGTATAAACCATCACCTATTTTATAAAATTTTCCACTCCTAAGTGTGATTGAAATCATAAAACTGAATTTAAGAGTGGGGAGGACATAAAATACACAAACTAGCAGGAGAACAATATATTGAGGTGGGCAAGGGGGTGGATTATTCACAGTGGTTCATAAACAAAGGAATTTGCAGATTATAGAAACGAAATCTCTTTCCAATTTTGCTGCACATGAGAAAAGAAACAGGCTAAGGGTTGGAAGGGAATACTTAACAAACAAAAACTTTTCTGTATGATTATCTGAAAGTTATAAACCTACTTCTAAATGTTTTTGACTGAGTTTAGAGACTTTATGTACCCAGTAGCAATTTTTCACTTTAATTTAAGATGTTCGGGGACAGTTAGAAAGGGATATTAAAATGAAGCTCAGTGGGTAAATCTTTTGTTTGTTTGATTTAAGACTAAGTTTTGGCATAAATTAACAATAAAAAAGGAGTATTGAGAAAGGCACAATATTACTTTCCCTTTAAATTTTGCTATAAGATAAAATAATTGGAAATAACACCTAATTTACTAATTTATATAAAATTGTATTAACGTATAAATTTGATCTTATAAAAAAGAAATGTTGTCCACCGCAGGTAAACTACACGCATTATACTGGCCAAGTCAGGCCCCCATATTTATAACTAAGGCATTGCCACCCTTCGATAACTGGTTAAAATGCCAATAACAGGCTCAGAGTGTGTGTGAATTGAAGGGGTGCTGTTAATGGGAGAGGAAGTATGAAATATTTTAAAACATCTGAAATTCCAACCTACAAAGTTAACTGTGCATTGTAAAGTATTAATAGCAATGATGTACAGTCACAGCATGGTTATTTTAGGATTCAGTGCATCAGTTGAGAGCATCTTTTTGGCACTTTTCACTTTCTGATTAATCCCAGTCATGTTAGAGAAATAGTTCATTTATCTTAAATTTATTAGGATGGTGTTGGAAACTGCTTCCCTGTACATCAGTAGCAACAGGTGTCAGAGTTAATGTTCTCCAGCATCCTAGTCCTCACATTTGTTTTAAAAAGTATCATTCTTAGCAAGATTTACAGAAACCAGTTATTCAATTTGGGCTTAACGGTATATGACAGGGTTTCTTGACCTCAGCATCATTGATATTTTGGGCCAGAAAATTCTTTATTGTGGGGGACTGCCCTGTGACTTGGGGAATGTTCAATATTATAGCATCTCTGGCCTCTACTCACTGAATGCTAGTAGCATTCTCCCTCGTTGTGACAACCAAAAGTGTCTCCAGACATTGCCAAGTGTCCCCTGGGGAAAAGGACAAAATCGCTCCTGGTAGAGAGTGATTTTGAGAACCACTGAGAACCACTGTGTACAAATTATCCTCAATGAACCTGGGCGAGAGATGCTCCCTGCATTTTCTTTAAGATTGTTATCTGGAATCAAGTGAGACTATTGTTTAGATGTGTACTCACTTTCTGCAAATCTTACACTTTAGTGCTATCCTTACAAGTAATAGAGGCTCATTACATACATGTTGACTGATGAAGATGAGGATTGTCCAGATATTCGAATATGGTTCCCTCTTTTATGTCTGGAATACTGCCCTATTATCTTTCTGAGTGTTCCCTTCCAAAAGTCCATAGCAGTACAGACATTGAGCAAAATCTGCTCTAAGGCAAATCCATTATTAACTCAAATTTAGTTAAGAAATCCACATCTTACCACTTATTTGATGACCACATTGCTTTAAGGAATGTCCAGAAATTGCACTTGTCCGATGCACTCTTGGCAGGGTTCCTGTGACACTGTCTTTCAAGAAGCAACCAAACCTGTTTGTAAAAGTAGCTTCACTTAGGAAGTAGAATAATAAACGTACATTGAGGAAATGTCTAGCATTTTCGATACACTAATAAATGAAGCCTAGAGCAGGAAAAATAACACAGCTTCTCTGACACTTGCTGAAAAGGACTTTCTTAGAGGTAATTTTATAATATCTAAGGTCTCTGTGATACCTACCATCAGCATTGTTTATCTTTACATTCATAATTTTTTAAGCATAGAAAGACAACCATAGTGAAGAGGTAATGATTTTTCTTGTTTTCCTAAACTTTCAGGCAGCTTTGTTCCCAGGTGATGATTGTTTTTGTAAATACTTTCATTTACTTAAAAAATTAAATCAGTCATAAAAGTTAGATCTGTGTATGGTGTTCATCTTGCTTATTAACTCCTTATAGTCTACACTTAATGGAAGACTTCTATCTTAAATGTCAACCTTAATGTTAATTTCATTATTTATAAGAATTCTAGAACCTAACTCAACTTTTAATATGATGACTCTCACATACAGTCTGGGTTTTCTGTGAAAGTTTAATATGTAGAATCAGAGAATGAATATCCACTTCTTAGTTCTTAAACTCAAATAAAATGAAGATGAGAGAATAGAATTATGGATATTGAAATGGGAACAACAAAGAAAAGTTCATTCTGGATAATGATCAAAATGAAAGAAAATTAAAATGAGACTGTGGTTGTGCTTAATAAGCATTTTTCATGACTTAATAAGATTTTTAATTACCAACAATTTTGCCAACACTCTTACTTTTACAAACTACCAGTTAATAATACATATGCACGTATGCACAAGCACGCACGCACACACGCATACACACACACTCACACTCCATATGTGCCATCATACCACAGACGCCCAAATCAGCTCCCTATGGACACCATTCAGACTCACCCTCTCCCAAGATCATGAGTTTTGGATCTTACTCAATTATATTCTCAAAAAATGCTTGTCTTTTGTCATATTTTCTTAGTACTGTGCTATCCACAAATGTGACTATGGGTCAGACAGTTATTTCCTTATTCAGATGAAATGTTCACCTATTATTAGAGCCTATCCATTTATGACACAGTCTCTTAACCCAGTGATTTTCAAGCATTTTTCTTGAGGCTTTGGATAGAAAACGACTGGCTTCTACTGCTTTAAATGAATGCAATGATTGTTCAGTTGCAGATTTCCAGGCCCAAGAGATTTTGGTTCAGGAGGTTTGGGCTGTGGCCTAAGAGTCTGCATTCGTATGAACCAGGTGATTCTGATGAAGGGTCCTTGAACCCCGTTAGAGAAACACCCCTGAGACATGCTATACCTTTTTGCACACAACTGATTCCACCTTGAAAAATGACTGACTTCTCCAATAACGAAATATCAGCTTTTACCTTTTCCCTGCTTCGTTAGTTGAACTTGCTGGTAGAAAACTGAATAGCAAACACTTAGCGTGGAATGTGCACACCATCTGACAGTGCTGGGCACTGGGGCTGTACACAGCAGTTAGATCCCCACCTCTGAAGAAAGAGTTTTCATATAGTTGAATCAGACATCCTGTGATATAATCATAGAAAAATTAATTATGAATAAGTGCAAAAAATAATTTTAATAGAAATACATCTGTGTTCCTTAACCTTCTTATCTTGCCCACTGACCACCCGAAGATCTTTATGAAATATATTAAGATGACTATTTGAACAATGTATGTATGTTATTTAAAGTCATTTTCTGGGTACTTCTGCATAAAAAATTTGATGGATTTTTATTAAATCATACAATAATTTGCACATAAATTATCCATAATAAAATACAATTATAGCTTAGTTTCTCCCTGTTGCCTAACATGTTATGAAAATTTCATTTCTTAAAAATAACAATATTTGATCTATTTTCAAAACACTTTCGTGACAACTCTCTAAGGGAAGCTAAAGGCAGGCCTTATTATCTGCATCTGACTTTTCGTTTAAGAAAGAAGTCTCGGGCCACACAGACTTTCCCTAAATCCACACAGCTAATTAATGTCCTGGGACACAAATCCAGCCCTTCTGACTCCCAATCTTGTCTCCTTTTTTAGCAGACAATGTCAAATGTCTTTCCTCATCTCAGTTTAATTCCAGCAAACTGACAGTTATCAAATGTTTGTTTTTTACATGCTCATTTTTTAGATAGTTTAAGCAAACGCATGCATATGCTAAATTGAAAATAAATTTTGAACTATTTGCCATTTGGAATTAATCACAGCTCTAAAGTACCTTGCACCCTCATATTATTAGAGAATTAAATGTCTTTACTGGCTTTAAAATATGAATTTGGATTTACCTTGAAAGACCCACTTCAAAGTGTGCTTACTAAGCTTCCCAGCTCAGGTACTGTGTTTGTTTTAGTCAGTCAACTGTCCATTTAGCACGCCATATTCCAATGATAACCTGGTCTATTCCCTAGAACAGTAGTCACTCTTCAATTTCAATAGCATCTATTTTTGTATCGCCTTTCAGGGAATGGGCAGGTTAGATAACATGCATTTCATTAAGCACTGAAGATTAAGATTTCTCTGCACTATCCTGCCCCTGTGGGGATTTTGGCTCTGAGCCCCCCTGTGACAACTCAACCCCGCAAGGTTGCTTCTCTGCCTCTCAGAGGTGTGGCTAAGGTGACTACCTCTTGGGTAAGGTTTATATTTGGAAAGAGCACAGATCTCTTCATGTGGAAGCTTCTGGGAATGCAAATGTATTGCCTAGATTTCATATATACACAAAACACCAAGTAGTTGGTCCAATGGCAATGCTATCTAAAATGAGGTCTATCTTTTAGACAGTATTTTTGGCTGATTCATAATTATCAAGCCGTCACCCCCCTGCCCCCCATCCCAATGCACACACAAGGGTACAAACAACAGCTGTTGCTAGCCTGGGAGCTCCTGTTCTGCAATTGAGCATTTGTGAACTGCCATGTGACTCAGCTGATGCAAGAGGGTGACTAGGAATATACCGACTTCAGAGCTGAATGGAAAGAAACTTCTATTAACAGTAGTTGTTCTTGTTTATTCTTATAAGTTTGTAATGATGGTGATGGTGAGGATGACAATGACAGCCTTGTTTGTATTGTATTTAAAGTGCATGGAAAGTACTGTTACACACGTTAGCTAATAACAACCATGGCGCTCACAGCTTTCATATGGGCCCCCATGTCCATGGACGCTGGGTAGGTTATTCAGTCTTGCTGGAAATTGCATAATCAATAAGAAGAAGGAAAGCATTTTAATTTTTAAAAATTAGGTGACAGTCCCACCAGCAGTGTAAGAGTGTTCCTGTCTCTCCACATCCTCACCAGCATTTGTTGTTTTGGGATTTTTTGATAGAGGCCAATCTCACTGGGGTTAGGTGATGTCTCATTGTGGTTTTGATTTGCATTTCTCTAATGATTAGAGATGTTCAGCATTTTTTTTATATGTTTGCTGGCCATTATTCTGTCTTCTTTTGAAAAGTTTCTGTTCATGTCCTTTGCCCATTATTTTCCTGGATAGAGCTTGAGCCCATCCTCCGAAGTGAGGTATCACAAGAATGGAAGATGGGCAAAAGAAACACAAATGACTAGTTAAGTATATGAAAAATGGTAAGAAATAACAAATACAGGCAAGTTAAAACAGCTAAATGCCATTTTACCTATGGGACTGGCAAAACTTAAAAATTACATAACCAGTGTTCATGTACTGATTTTCCATTGCAAGTTATAGAAAACCTAGTTCAAAATGGCTTGAGAGCAAATGAAATTTACCGGTTCAGAAACCAAAAAGTCCATGGTGAATGTGGCTTCAGGAATAACTGGGCACTGTGCTCAACCGATAGCGTCAGTAGCCAGTCTGTCTCCATCCATTTGCCCTGACCCATGGTATTGTCACTGGTCTCTAGCTCCACAAAGTAACGAGATAGTACCAGCAGCTCAGGCCTCTACATTCGCTTTTATTTCAAGTCAAATGGGGGCGGGGCGGGGGGGGGGGGCGGGAAGCGTGTTATTTCTAGAAGTTTAAGCAAAAGCCTTGTAGTGAGACTTTGGCTCTGACCGGGTCACTGCAGCCAGCAGGATGTGTGCACTTCCTGGGTCAGGCCTGGCTGGGCCATAAGCCCCAGGGCTGGTGTCCGCAGCAGCACCAGGGGCACCAGAGCCACGTGGACCAAAACTGGGAGGCAGCAGTTCCCCAGAAATAAATTAAGATACTATTTCCAGAAAGGTGAATGTATGCCAGGCCACGAAACAGCAGATGCCTATTAGAGTTGGCCTAAGTGGAGTAAATGAACACGCTCACAAGCTGGTGGAAAAAGTCAACTGGGGAATAACCTTTCTGAAAGATAATTTCATGATGCATGCCATCAAACCTTCAAAAACTTTCACACATTTGTATCTAGTATTTTTATTTCTAAAAATTTATTCTGCAGAAATAATTGAACATCTATGTCAGAATGTACATACAAAAATACCATATAAAGGGAAGAATCTCAAGCTCCGAAAAACATGACACACATTGTTTTGCATTAAAGGATAGCTATAAATGGGAAACACGAGTTAAAAGAGTATCTGCAATTAATAACATCTGTGTAAATGTGTAAATGGTATATGTAGAAAAATATCTGAAAGACTAAACAAAAGATTTTTAACAATGCCTATTTCTGCATTTGGGGACTACAAGCGATAGGTACTTTCTAATTTTCTGCTTATTTACACCTTGAATTTTTCTAACAAAATCGGGTTTTTTTTGTTTGTTTTGTTTTTTTGCCAAAGATAAAAAAAATGCTGGTCCACAGCATTTCTGGCTTCTACTGCTTCCTGGCATTCATTGGATTCGTACACGTTAATGATTATGGTTCTGAGGGTATTAGGGTTGAGGGCACAGATGCAGGGGAGTTGTGATTTAGGGGGGGAAAAGTTTTTTCCTGAAAAAAATTATATCTCTATACGATGTAAACCTTATGTGTTTATCTTTGCCATACATCTGGGAGGTAAGTAAATGTGGACATCTTAAGTTTCCATAGACTCAGAATTGTGATACCAAGAAAACGCCACTCTTCAATGATTAATGAAAAACAGTGCCTAGATTCATTCTTATTCTCTGAAAATTAACGGAATGGATAGAGAACGAAATAAGATCAAAACCTGGCATTGAAGACTATTCGTCTAGAACTATTCAAATGGATGGTTTACTAAATTAAATTTAAACCAGGCACTTTCATTTCTGAAATGGTTCTCAAGTGGCCAGGAGTAAGAGTATGTATCATGTACCTATCAGATATTTGGATTGGACCCAGGCACCATAAAACGTCTAGTATTCTACTGAATTTTCAGGTAAAGTTTATTTTTTTTAATGTTGATAATAAAAATAGAGGGCTAATTTTTTGTTTTGAGATCGGCTTTGTAGAGCATCATCTCCAAACAGAAGCTCTTGTTAACACAAGCTCTAAGATATTCTCACTTCTAAGCTCCTCCCCTTGGTCTGCAAGGTGTGTCGAGGGCAATACATCTGGAAAGTGGTACTTGCCTCCGAACATTAAAAGGGTATGTGTCCTCAATTAGCAGGGGCTGTCTCCTTCCCTAAAGCTGTACGTTCAGTAGCTTTCTCCAGGGGTGGTTTGTCTTGCTTATCTACTCCTCTCTGGCACATCCTTAATTTTATGTTTTGTAGATAAGTCACTTACCACAGGAAACTGTAGCAAACAAGGAAATGAAATAAGCTGTTTGCCTGAAGGAAATCATCCTAAAAAAGAAAACAACACATACATAACTGCTGGTTTTAGACCAATTTAACATATATTTAACATGAATCTTAATTTAAGGTGATGTATATTTTCCTGTGAATGTCTGAATTGCAAAGCAAAGCACACAGTTACAAGTATAGCAAACAAGGGTTTCTGTACATTTGATGTCTAGGGACTTGAAAAATTTATAATGCTTCCCAAGGTACAAATTGAGACCTCTAGACTACTGTTGTGTTTATTGCCAATTTTCCACCTCTGTTGCTAGACATTTTGGAAAAAGAATTGGTAGAGATAAATTGAAGAGTTATAAAACCTCTCAATTTGAGCAAAACAAAAATTATTGTAAATAATGGCAATAGTACTAATCCAAAATTCCGAAGTAAAAAAAACTTTGAAAACACTAAAGCCCATTTTTAAAATTTTAAAACAGTCAAATATTACCTTTGATTTTGAAATATCTTACATTTAAATATTTCCACATAAAATAACATTAGTTCCTTCTAAACTCTCTCAATAATCAGGAAATTAGAACATAAACTAAGAGTTTCTTCATAAAGTAAAAATTATAGTTCAAAAGCCTCACTTTATTTGGAAGCAATCAAAATAGAAATTTGCTACCTGAAGGCACAATCGCCTTTGTGGTTCTGGAGATGAGGAAGTCTCTTGCCACTTAAAAATGAACGGTCTTCAAGCTGTTCTAATGTGGCACAGCAGGCAGTATTTGCTTGGCTGTAATATTGAATTTGGGCTTCTGCCAACAGTTTCAACTTTTTGTCCTGTCAATATATTCCATGAACACCCGATTTCTGTGTTCAGCTATTAAACATTAACTATTTCAGGGAGTGATGTCAGCAAGATGGCAGAATGAGTTTCCCGCACTCATCCCCTTGTAGAAACATCAATTTGAACAACTATCCATGCACAAAAATGACTTCATAAGAGCTAAGGAATCCAAGTGAGAGGTTACAACACCTGGTTCCAGTACAGAAATAAGAAAAGATGCATTGAGAGTATAGAAAGAACAGTTTCATGTTACCAGTGTTACCCATCCCCAAGCCTGGGCAGTACAGCATGGAGAGAGATACTCTCTGCATAGGGGAAACAGTGAAGTGAGCACCCAACTTTGCCACAAATCTCAAGGACTAAACCCATCCCACGAAATCCCAGCACCTGCAGCCCCAAGTACCATGCTGGTACCCACAGACCTAGTCTCCAAGCCCACCACAGTGTCGGACCAGCCTCTGTGGCCCCAGGCCTAGGCTTGCCCCAGCTATAGCCTGGGGCAAGCCCCTGGGGCTCCAGGCCCCAAGATGGTCTTCAAAGACCTAGACTTCAGGCCTGCCCCAGGTATAGCCTAGCTTCCATGACTCCAGTCTCCAGACCAGCCCTAGCAGCCCTAGGCTTTAGGTTGGTACCCATGGGCCCAGACACCGGGCCAGCCCCTGCAGATC
The DNA here is from genome assembly GCA_004363605.1 of Indri indri. Taxonomy (NCBI): domain Eukaryota; kingdom Metazoa; phylum Chordata; class Mammalia; order Primates; family Indriidae; genus Indri; species Indri indri. The sequence goes on from RJWJ010003391.1 coordinate 25,503, forward strand.
CAGGCTGGCCTTTGTGGACCCAGGTGCCAGGACAGCCTCTATGGACTCAGGAACAGGTGTATCCCCATAGACCTGGGTGACAGGTGAACCCTCTATCAGGCTGGCCCGTACAGACTCAAGCTCAAGGCCCATCCCAGCACCAGGTCAACCCCCAAGGATCTGTGCTTCGAGCCAGTTCTCACACATAGGATCCAGGCACCCTGACTGAACCCAGCTTCCAGACGTGCCTGCCTGAGAACTCTAGCAACAAGCCTGCCCATGTACCCCACCAGACAGCTTGCCCAGAATCTCTGGATAGACTGACTTTCCCCAGACCCCTGCATGTCTCTAGTACTTGGCAGACATGTCTTTAATGAAAATAAAATGATGAATAAATAAGTAAATGAATAAGGGAGCAAATGTTCTTTAAAAAGAAAAACAACAGATTGAGGACAGGAATGTCTTTGTATCCCAGTTGTGGACCATCCCATTCACACAGGAACATCACAATCCCACTTGAAAGCTGTTAACTGCTGGTCTTAGATGACACTGAAAATGATTGTTGAGCTAATCCTGATAGGTTCTAGTTCTGCTGAATGTTTTACAGTGGGAGCAGATGTCCTCTTGAGGGTCTATCCAACTGCATCAAAATGAGACACTGCAGTCCTTGGCTTTCAAAAACAACATTGCTTTTGCTAGTAGCAAACCAATATTTGTTGCAACATCAAGCATTATTGACGGTAGTCACAATTAACTAAGGCAAAGAAAGCTTGAAAGACTGAAGTACAATCCCACTCCTGGGAAGATGTGGCTGTATGAAAAACTTAATTGTGCCTGAGTGATTCAAATGTCTTAACTTACTGTATTTCCATAAGCATAAAACTTACAACTTGGATTGACTCGAGCCAGAAAGGAGGCAAAGCCCATAAGCAGTAAAAAAAAAAAAAAAAAAAAAAGTTAACCTCTTCCCCACTCCTGTGGGAAACACTCCTGTGCCTAGATATTCTTTACCATTGGGCTAAAACATATATTTTAAAACTATATATGGAATTTGAAAGTAAACTTAAAACACTCTAGAAATAAGACAATCATGTCTAAAGATTGTGATTACTTTTCTTCCTGATAAGATCTGTGTTGTCTATGTGTCCCTTATTGAAGAAGTTATCACAACATTTTTGTACAGGAATCTCAGTTTTATTTTTAGCACAGCCTTTATTTCTATGAAACATAAGTTGGCTAGTATCAGGAAAGACAGGGATCAATAAATGTAGACCCCAACAAAAAGAAAGTGATAGGTAAAAGAGAGAGATAATGATGGGAAGGAGAAAGAAAGTGCCAAAAATATATCTCCTAGGATCAAAAGAACAGGATAAACAGCTAAAGGCTGGGATTAATTCAGGAATTGAATTTGGCCCAAAGAAATAACCATTTGGTGAATTTCTGGACAAGAAACTGAGGAGGAAATGCAACCAGTCCATTGTTAGTAATTACAGATGAGAGATCCGTCCCTAAAATTTGGAATACAGCAAGCCAGAAGGAAAACCAGAATGAATCTGGTTTAATTAGAGAAGAAGAAAAATGATAATTAGTGTGTGGAGTCATCAAGGTGGGGACAAGAAACTAGATCGACGTGTTAGGCTAAATCTAGCTGTATGCTAAAATGAAGCCCTGTAACTTTAATTTTCCTTCTATCTAGAACAGAAAATAGCATTTTCTCAAATGCTATTGCATTTAAATGGCTAGTAGATATATGTGCTGATAATCCAGTCTAGGGAAGAGTTATTGACCAGCACAAAGAAAATAGATCATGTCCAAATAATGAGGGCTCTTTTTTCATTCTGACCTGAGAAACACTGAGTCGCTTTTGGTTATAACTGAAAGACAATCAACTCAAGCAAAATGGCTATATACTGGCTCTTGGGTTCCAAAGTAAGGTGGCCAACTAAACAGTGGGCAGGGCAGACATGCAGCTGAGCCTCAGCCCCATCTGGAAGAGGGGGCTCAGACCCCTCCAGGATGCTGTATCTTCTCTCTGCTTCTTCTCTACTCATCCCCTTCATTTCACCTCCTAGCAGCTGCTGCAGCGGTTCATCTGCTGATTGAGCTCGAGCCTCACAGCCTGACGTTTCCACCAAAGGAGATTAACCACGTCTCTTCCTCATTCCCAGCTGGGAAAACCCAAAGGGTGAACTCCGATTTGACCCCACTTGTGTCAATCAGCTAAGTTGAGAAAGTGAGATCTAAGAACATGGCAGCTCCAATTAGAACCACATATGTACAGTGTGTATACGATGGAGAAGCAAAAGAATGAGAACAGAAGAAAATGGGGGAATTTATCACAGGATAATTACGAAAATAAAAAGGGTGATGTTCCTAGTACAAGGGGGTTTGTAGGCAGACTAAAAAATTTTCAATGTTTCTATCAGCCATCTCATTAGATGCTAGAAAGACATTTTGATCTTCTAGATACATTCCAGGATAAAAATTGATCTTTTTGTGACCAGCACAAAGAGAAGAGCTATGTCTCTTAATTGTGAGAGACGTGAGTTAGTCCAAATCAACATTCTTCAGTTGTCTGTGACAATAAATAGAGTACCAACTCAACAGTCCATCACCTAGGGAGGTTCCTAGACTCTCAGTCTGCGGGACCCAGTGATGCTTGTGGGTTTTGCCGATTCCCGGGTAGCCCTAAGAGATTTCACTCTCTGCTATCAGCTGAGTAAAATGCTCTGGTGGTTCTACTTCTCCTCTAGTGTATTCTTCAGAGTCAGGAAAATTCACAATCAGTCTATGTCGATGGCACAGAAACACTTTTGCTAAAAAATCTGAGTGTCACTGATGACATCAATTCAAAAGTGCTACTTTTTTATTGCCCATTATGAATCAACCACCACTGACGTATTTTTTAAAGTTATCTACGTTTCGAACTGACATAAATTCTGAGAATAAAATGTACACCCACATCTAAAATGTAATTTGTTTTTCTTGAGATACCCCTTTCAAGCGGGAGCAAGACAGATAATGGGAACACAAACAGCTATTTGATCATCCTATTTTAAAAAATTAGCATCTGCATTTCAGTACTGTAGAATATGACATAACAGTTTTTTGATTCCTACTCCGACACAATTTAAATGAATTACCAATTAAAATATGACTAACAAATTATTCTGGGACCGAATGAAGATCTTAGGCCAAACGGTACCATTAAGTAATGTTTTACTTTAAATTTAATTTTATGTCTCATATAGGGTCACAAAAAATAAAAAAGTCAAGTGTTAAATGCAAGTGCAAAAAATTGAGATATAATACCAATTTCCATGAATGCAACTTCAATTATGTAAAATCACCAGAGAAAGAGATCTACATATATCCATTTTCTAGATAACAAGATTAACCATTTGATGGGAATCTTTTCCAGCATACAACCCTCCTTCCTTGACTTTTTCTTATCAGCTTAGGGACTGGGTTGTATGCACCAAGGCTCTTTGGGATGGTTAAGTAGGTACAATTGCTGATCCCACCCTAAATGGCCCAGGCTGTAGTGTTCGCCAAATGGCTTTGGTTTTGTAGCCTCTTCCTTTGATAGTGATGAAAGAATACATATTCTACCCTCTCGACTTGTTGATTCTACCTGCTATTACCTTGGGAAAATTGAAAAAAAAAATCTTGTTTAACTTATTAAAAGAAGTTTCTAAACTTCTTTTAGTTTAGAGGTATTGTCTATTGAATTAAAATTCAGGGAGTGTGTGTCAGTTATCAGCTTGATATAAGACGTACGTTCTGGAGGAATGAATTAACTAAAGGTCTCACCCAAAAGTAAGTGAGATATCACCGGGTTACTGAATACAGATGAATGGCTTCTTTTTTCCTTTAATGATGGAAATATTCTAGAAGAAATGTGCCTAAATCAGAAGCAGAAGACCTCTGTTCTAATGACATACCTAGTCATAGACTTGAGTTCCACAAAGTAATAGCATATTGTGGTAGAAAGTATATTAGAATGAGAGCGGAGAGATTTAGAGTATAGGTATCTATCTATTTTCAGCCCTGTCACCAACTAGTAACATGACTTTGGGCAGAAACTTACCTTCTTCTTGGTTCCATTCCCTTATAGAGCATAACTAGGTAAGTTCAAAGGTTCCTCTAGCCCCCAAAGCCAATGATCAAACCCTATGAGGCACTTGAGAGATTGGGGGAATCTCTTCCAATAAAATGTGACATACAAAAATAATTGTGATTCTACAAAGAATGAAATGAAGGCTACAAGCAAACAGTCAAGAGGGAAAGTGCAACAGAACCTATGAGTCAACTTGTGAATGTTCTGCTCCGGGTGTTAAAGGCTGAAAAGTACTATAATATTCTTCTTGTGACTGATACGACTGATACAATCTAAAAAACTTAACACCCTTAATTCAAATTATTTGATTACTCACCCTTTTCAAATTATATGACCTTTTATATATATGTGTGTGTGTGTGTGTGTGTGTGTATGAATATATATATATATATATATATATATATATATTCCTGAGTCAACAAGAATGCCTTTAAAAAATACTGGAACTTCAATCAGATTATATCTTTTGGGTCTATAAATTGAAGTTGAATTGGACTGTAGCTCCCTCTGCTGAGAGACTTGTTATATGTTGATTTGGGTACTAACTCAGTTAACTCTACCTACTTTTGGGAACAAGACCAGGTGTAACGTCTATGATGGTGATCAAAATACAAAAACTCTCTGGTAGATTTGACCCCAAGATCAGTGGAGACAAGAAAAAATTAGGCCCAGGGATTTAAGAATATTAATCTTGATCTACAAATTGTAAATGCCAAGTATCTCTTAAGGAAAGATCTTTTTCATGGTAAAGGCACAATCCAATAACATAGTTAGGATTCATCTGCATTTCTCCTCTTCAACTTGATCCAGATGCCATTACGTGGACGAAGAATCAGTTGTCCTGCCAGACCAAGTTCTTCTCTTTTCTGGTTTGATTCTACCCAAAAGTGCCGCAGGATGCAGGAAAGAACGGTCTTTTCTTCCATTATGGCAAACTTTTGACCTTCAAGTTAAAGTAAATATCATCGCTTTAATTATACATTTACCGCAAATATGAGAAATAAGAGGCGTTATTATATTAACTAGGTAGTAAGCAACTTTATATTCTCACAGTAGGCTATAGGAGAATCAGAATTACTAGGATATTTGTTAAAAATGAAGATTCTTGTGTGCCCCTCCCAGCTCCCACCCAGTGCATCTGAGCTGGGGTGGGCCAGGAAATCTGCATTTTAGCCATATCCCAGATCAATCCCCAGCTCATTCAAGCTTCAGAATCATTACTCTAGATTGCTTCTTATCGGGTCTTTCATTTAATTTGCTATAAAGTCACCAAATAAGCTTCAGATTCATCTATTTAAATCTGGCCTCATTTTGCCAATGTCTGCATTTACATATTAATCATTGATAAAATCCTAGAGATCCTAAAGCCAAAATTGTTTATAATGCATGGTGATGTGCATTCAGTTTGCTTAAGTACTTCTGGCCATGTGTTTTGTTTGTGAAAAATGCAATTCTTAAAAGTAATAAACACAAAAATTAGGTTAAACATAACTAACCATATTAATAAGTTTTCTACCGTAATAAATTATATTCTACTTTAATCCAAAATCTACAACATTGTAAAACTCTACCATGAAACTGATAATGCTTTATGTTATGGGCTGAATTGTGTCTCCCCATCTTCCATCACCCAATTCCTGTGTTGAAGCCCTGACCCTCAGTCTCTCAGAATGTGACTGTATTTGGAGATAGGGCCTCTGAAGAGGTCATTAAGTCATTGGCTGGGGGCGGGGGGAGAACACTAATACAATCCAACTGTAGAGAAGATTAGAACAGAAACATACAGAGGAAAGACCAAATGCAGACACAAGGAGAAGATGTCTATCTACAAGCCAAGGAGAGAGACCTCGGGAGAAATCAACCCTGCTGACACCTTGATCTTGGACTTCTGGCCAACAGAAAATCAACTCCTGTCGTTTGAGCCTCTCGGTCTGTGGTACTTTGCTATGGCAGCCCTGGAAAACTAATACACTTCTAACAGTAATATTTTACAACTATAATGCACAATAAAGTGGAGGAAAAAGGAAACCCATTTTTTTTTAAGGTTGTTGCAATGGGCAATGTCACACACATCTCAAAGAAATTGTAGTGAGAAACCCACTATCATGGGGGCCTGAACGGTCAAACCAGTTCAGATGGATACAAACCTATACAGTTCCTGGGCCCCGCAGAGAAGGGCACGTAGCAGTACGGATGGCGTCCTTGCGCGTTCTCAGGAAAGAAGCGTTCTGGCTGGAATTCTTCAGGATCGGGGAAGTATTTTGGATCTCTATGCAATGCATAGGGAATGATGACGGCTTCAGTGCCTTTTGGAACTCTGTAACCCGCTGTCAAGAAGTACTCAATATGTCATGAGACTGGAACAAGACAGACATTAAAAAACTTCCCTCTCCCTACTATTTTAGTTATAGAATATTTACCCATTACACAGTCTTCATTAATGGTACGGGCAAATAAAGGAACAGAAGGAAAAAGGCGAAGGGTCTCCTTAATAACACATTCCAGATATTTCAGTTTCTTCAGGTCTTCTGCGGTGGTAGGACGATCAGACTTCCCTGATTAAAGTAAGATTATAGGATGACAATGAAAGAACTATCCGGGCAGTAGAGACATCAAAGAAGAAAATCTGATGTTATGACAATCAAAAAAAATGAGATCATATGCTAAGTAAAAGAAACCAACACAAAAGGTCATATACGGTATGATTCCATTTATAGGAAGTACTTGGAATAGGCAAGTCCACAGGGACAGGAAGTAAACTAGTGGCTGCCAGCCCTCAGGGAAGGGGAAATGAAAAGCATCTGCTTCATGGTCCAGAGTTTCCTTTTGGGATGCTGGAAATGTTTCTGGATTGGATAGAGGTAGTACTTGCATAATATTGTGAATGTACTAAATGTCACTGCATTGTACGCTTTAAAGTGGTCAATTTTATGTTACGTGGCATTTAACTAAACTTAAAAAACTAACAAAAGGAATTGATACTTGCAACTCACTACCCAAAAATTAGTTGCTCAAAAATTTTAAAACTAATATTGAGAGTGCAAGTGAGGCACAATGAGCAGGAACCACGAGGAGCAGCGGGACAAAGGTTCTAGCAATAATGATGGTGTCACGCATTATGGGGGATCAAAAAGCATTTGTGAAAACAGAAATGCACCAGAAATTGTGGAGGATATGAAAAACGTGAACCTACTCCAAAAGAGCTTTTAAGCTTTTAGAAGATCAAATTTATCCACCTGAGGCAATCTTAGAGAAATTAAAATCGATATGGAAAAAATAAAATGACTACAGAAACAAAGCCTGAAAGTTTAGATTGTCTCCATTCTGCAAAATCAAGTCTAACCTCTTGATATGAAATTCCAATCCTTGAACAATCTGAACTGAAAGCTGCTTTTCCAACCTCATCTCTCAGTGGATGAGAGATGAATTATTGCTCTTTCTCTCTCCCTGTTCACTACTGCCCTCCAAAGCAGAAATTCTCCACTTTCGCACCGTTGTTTATCTGGTTCCTCTCTTTCTAGAATCACTTCTCCCTCTAACTTTTTTGGTTTATTTTTCCTTCCCCATTTTTTTTCTCTATAAAACTGCATCAGATACCACATCATTACTTGGGTAACCCAACTTTTTTCCTTTCCACCTTCCCGTGATGGGGCGCCATGTGCCATGCAATTTTAAAAAGGATAAAGTTGATGGTAGCCTCTTTATGGTACGCTGATAATGGTTCCCCAAAAAATACCAGGTCCCAATCCCTGGAACCTATAAATATTACCTTATTTGGAAAAAAGGGGTCTTTGCAGATTTTATTAAATTAAGGATCTTACAGTGGGGAGATCATCCAGATGGGCCCTGAATGCCATCCCAAGTATCACTGTAAGAGAAAGACACACACACACACACACACACACACACACACACGCACGAGAAAATGCACTCAAACACAGGGGTTTCAGGAATGCACCTACAAGCTAAGGAATGCTGGCAGCCACCAGAAGCTCAAGAGGCAAGGAATGGATTTTTCTAGAAGGAACACAGCTCTGCCAACATGTTGATTTAGGCTCAGTGATGCTGATTGTGGACTTCTGGTATCCAGAACCCTGAGAGGATACGTTTCTGTTGCTTTAAACCTCCCAGTTGGTGGAATTAGTTACAGCAGCTGCAGGAAACTAATATATCCTTCACTCCCACACCCCCTTTCTTCTTGCTTTGAAGATGAACATGCTGCCTGGAACACCAGTGAAGAAAACAAAAGCCAAGACAGTAGAGATGACAGAGAGAAAAAAACAGCATGACTGGGACCCTGAGACATCCCTACTGACATCAGCCTAGGACTCCTTACCTCCAGGTTGCTTGAACTATAATGGAAATTTATCTCCTATCAGGGTAACCCATCTTTTCCCTCCTTTGTGGTCAGAGGCAGTCCTGTATGAAGCAGCCTTCCTTCGCACCTCTAAACAGCTTAGCCTGCTCCTCGGTGCTCCCAAATAGCATCTTCTTCACATCACTCAATTGCACAGCCCATGACCCAACATTTTATGTACGTGTCTGTTCCGCCCATGAAGCAGGTGGACCCTTGAGGACAGTAACATTGTTCTGGGCATCCCCAGCATCTGGGCCAGGGCAGCCCACGCCAGGCGAGTGGCAAATGCCCGCACGTGAATGGATGAGACTTCCAAAGGCCACAGGCACTGGAAAGGATGCTGTATGGGAGCAAAGGATGCCACATGGGAGCCTTCCTGCTCGTGGCACTGTCTTTAGGACAGGTCGGACTGCAATGCCTTCCTGAGCAAGAATGACACCTACCTCAGTGGGCTTGGCACCCACAATATAAGGAGTGAAGGGGACAAACATACCAAACACTTCATCCAACTCTCGGTCCACTTTTTTCTGGACTTCCGGATTAGAACCCAGTAGGTATAAGGACCAGTTTATTGCAGCTGCAGTTGTGTCATGACCCTACAAATGGAAGGAAAATGATAGCTTAAAAAGCAGAGTTATGGCAAGCAGATGAGGCATGGCTATAGTAACTCTACTTTGAACTATCAGTGACGTTTGACAGCTGCAATGAGACTGCAGAACATAACAGATGAATTCCATACGGCATCTTCCCTCTGTGAGAAACCAGCAGAACAGTCCCTCAAAAGTAGAAGTTTTGCTTGGAGATGACATTTCAATGCCACAGTGTGTGGCACGCCTGGCGGGAAGGGGCTGGGCGGTGTTAGTAAGGGGGCATTCCAAGGGTACGAGCTGAGCTAGACCTTTCTGAAGGGAAAAAAAGTCTGGCTTTCATGAACTACCTTGTCAGATGTGTGCTTCTCTGCCTCCCCCATTTGAAAGGTGGGCTTTCCCGCTGACGGCAGACACCAGAGGGTATACGTGTGGTTCTGAGAAACATCTCTGCATCAAGAGGTTGATAAATAGCCTCATTTAATACTTGCTGAGTTTTAGGCAAAATACTAAGTGCTATGCAGAAACCGACTCAATTAATCTTCACAAAAACTCATCACGGTTATTTACATTTTAGATTAAAAACAGAGGCCACAAAGAGGTTAAATAACTTCCCCTGCACCAGACAGCTGAGTAGGAGGCAGAGGCAGGAACTGATCCCCCAGAGTGTCTGATGACAAAGATGACAAAGCAGAGCCCACACTATTCCCCTCTGCCATTCCCCTCCACAACCGTGAGTGGCCTGCGCTGGGGAGGCCACCTCTAACACTGATGTCAACGTCCTGGAAAACCTTGTTCTCTGCCCAGTCAACGTTTTAGGCGTCAGCCTCTTATCTCCCATCCTCATCTCACTAGCACATCTCCATGTGCAAAAACAGTGAGTTATTCAGGAGAAAAAATGTATCTAGACAATCAATAATACTATAATCCCTCTTTGAGCAAGACTTTTAGGACAAAAAGAGAGAAAATAAATTATCTCCTCTACAGAAGATCTGACCTTTCCATTTTCCTACGTGGCACAAGTACTTGTTTTATAAAACAGGTCCTAAATTGAGCTGCTTGAGGCTTATTCTGAAATTTAAAAATATATATAGTCTATAAATCTCTGATACTGGTACCTCATTGCATTTTCTTACACTTGCAGTTACAGACACTACTCAGAACTCCAGACGGGGTCCCGCCCATTTTGCCCCATTGTCTCCTGAGTCACATGAGGACGTACTCTTGCTAAACCGTTTTAATAGCTTTTCTTGAACTTGTGAGTGGAAGCCAATGTGTAAGAGAAGAAGTCTGCTGAACTTCCTATTTCATTTTGTCTGCTATCAGCAGCAGGCAGGATGAAGCAAATATCAACCACAGAGTTGATGGTAACACACTGGGGTGAGAACCTTAATAGCCAATGGCTGGACCCTGGGGCTCGAAAGGCTCAGTTAATAGCCTGCATCCACCTTATGGACGAGGTCACTATATTATTGTTATACATGGTCTGCCTCCCATTCAATGCAAAGAAGAAAAGAATTAGAATTTCAAAGAATGTTAGAGCTAGAATAAAGAGATCATTAGTCCGATTGTTTTCATGAGAGTAAGAAGCTACTGGTGGGAGAAGGAGGTGTGTGCATGCAGGCAGGTGCACATCTGTGTACATATCTGTATGACTGCGAGTGTGTGTATGTGCACGTGGGTGTGTGTCTGTGTGTACATGAGCATGCACACGTGTACATGGGCAGGGTGGTGATGCGATGTCCACTTCAGCACTAAACAGTAATAGACAACATCCGCTGCATGCTGCTCACGTGCCGGGCACGATTCTGGGTGCACTTTAACAAAACTAATCATAGCTATTCCATGAGTCCTGTGCTATTAACATAAGAATACTGAGGCCCAGAAAGGCTAGGTGAGGTGTCTGAGGTCACACTTCTAACACATGTTAGAGATGGGATTCAGTCCCAGAGCCCACACTTCACACCTCTCTACTTTTCAGCTCATTTAGTCGTCTCTTTGTTTTTGCTTAAGATTTCTTTTCAGTAAAGTGCTCTGCTTCAAAACACAGTCTAAAACCACTAATCCAGAAAACCATCAGTCCAGTCCGTCTCTCTCTTTCACACATGGGGAAATTGTGACGGAGATCTGGAATGATGGGAACCATCTCACGTGGCTAATCAGCACAGAGCCAGAGCTAGAACTCGGGTCTGCAGACCCTTAACGTGGCTTTCTTCTACCGTGCCTTAGAGCCTCCCTCCGCAGGGAAGCATGCGGGAGCCCAGCTGACACGTGTTTAGCGCGCATTGGAAACTCATATGCCTTTTTCGCTTTGCTTGGAGGAGATTACCACATGGGGCTTTTAAAAACCATTCTTTTTCCTTATTTTGCAATTCACATATAGAGAGATTCAATCTTTGTAATGTTTAATATAATATTTAGGTTATCTTTGTAAAAAGCACTTCATATATATATTTTTAATTTGAACACCAGAAATCCCTTTAGAACCATGAACTGGTTAAACTCTCTTGGGGGGCTCTTACTATCCTCTTTAGCTGGACCAGCTCATAGCACTGGCTAAGTGCTCACTTGCTAGAACTTCAAGAAGGAGGTGATGCGGAAGTGGATTTGTAGGTTTGGGAGGCCGAAAGGAAGCATGAAGCAATACGGAGAACTGAGAGCAATTTCTGCCTGTTCTTCTGCTTGGGAAAAGTCTGATGAATCTTAGGTTTTCTTGAGGAAAAACGTGTCCACTGCTGTACCCACTACTAGTCAAAGTTGTTTATCTGAAGAAGGAACTGGTATTTGATCAGTTTCCTAAATTTTACAATTTCTAATTAAAATATAATGAATCTTCCTTAAGTTATATTCGACTACTTTAAAATTTGATTAAATTTTTAAAAATAATGCTGAAGATCCTAAGTATCACTGGAATTTGTTTAATGACATCTGAAAACAACATAACAATGACAGAATACCTCAAACATGAAGGTGTCGACTTCTTCCCGGATAGCTTCATGACTTAGCTTGTTTCCTTCCTCATCAGTCACGCTTAAGAGCAAGTCGAGAAAAGCCCTGCGTTTATTTCTAGAGGGGGCAGAGCCCTTGTCATCACTTTTACCTTCTTCATCTGTCTTTATTTCATTGGTCCGTTCAGCGATGACCTGTATGATTTAAAGGACAGTCACATGCTTTGGTTTGGATTTCAATTCAGCCTACCAACACACTTTCGTATGAAAATAGGCTACTTCTTTAACTTATTTTTTCTAAACCTTTACATTTCAACAACGTAGGCTCTTGTGAAAATACATGAAAGCCTCCTGGTACTATTTAGGGTATTATTTGGTGAAACTTTAAAAAACAAATTTAATGTCAGACAAATTCATAATTTTTTAAGGGCTATTTTTTGCAGTCTTTCCAACATGGGAATAGAATCATGGTCTCCTGAAAAGTACTTTAGAGATTCAAATGGGCTAATGAGAAAAAGTTTAAATGGTAGAGAGAGGGCAGTCATCATATAATGGACTAATTATAGATCACTCTTAATTACATATTGTATTGGAGAAAAGAAACAGCAGTTGATTAGTCCCTTCGCCCTGTATGGTTGCGAGTCCTTCTGCCAAGTAAAGGGGGCCGCCTTGCAAAAATAACCAGAGAATATCCACTCCCACAGTTTCCCCAGTAACAGTTAACGATCAATGCTATGAAATCTCTCACTAGCCACTCCGGCACCCTGCAGGAGTTCTATTTTGCACAACTTCTGGAAAGAGCTAAATGGACAGAAAAGAGACATAAATCTCTCTCTTTCAAAATCGTTTTTTTGAGAATCTGCTTTTACAGAGTGCCTGAGAAAACAGCCGGAGAACGAACTGCAGCCTCAGCCATATCTCGAGGACAGAGTCACATCTCCTGTGATAATCCCTTCTCCAAGGAAGGGCAGGAAACCAAGTCTTGGACTTTGACATCCTTGCAGTTTTTGTTATCTACCTGCTGCTGCTTTTGTTATCAGCCGACAGCTATCGCTATTTTTTTCTCTTTGTCCCCTTAAAATCAGCAAGCCACCTGGCCTCACTGCCGGCCTCTCCCTTCGTTTTCTTTGGGATGCCCCGCCGTCTCCCTGCTCTCTTTCTTCCCCTTCTCTTTCCTCTCTCTCTCTCTCTTCTAAGAAGATAAAATAAACTTTTTTACTCTTATATATTAATCTCTGCATGAGAACTCTTTCTCCACCCACACCATGGGCACCGACTGGGCTTCCCACCCTAACACCTGGAGTCCCCTTTCCTCAGACGCCCACCTGCGTGGCTGGGTCCCTCCCTCCTTTCAGGTCTCTGCTCATTGTCACACTATGAAGGAGAGACCCTCCCTCATCACGGATACCCTCGTCCCTTGCACTTGCTAGCTTCTAGCCCTACTTTATTTTTCTCCATTTCACTTACCACCTGACATTATATTATACTTATTATTTTATATTATGCTTGTTATTATTCTAATTATTGTTTTAGTATCTTTCTCCTCCAACTCAAATGCTGCAAATTTGTTTTTGTTCTTTGATATATTTCCAACCTCTGGAACACTGCTTGGCATTTTAAGAATGCCCATTAGATATTTCTTGAATAAATAAAATAATGAAAGCCCATAAACTTAATTTGGTCATACATTTCAATTTTCTTTTCCTATCAGGCAATTGACCAAACCTACTACTAAGAGGCTTGAATGAATAGATTCTAAGCTCTTTGAGGGCAAAACACCATGTCTCTTCTTTTATTCTTGGTGGAACTCCTAGTGCCTAGGGCTCAGTATGCAACTTTCAATATTTATTAAATGAATAATATTTTCCATCCAATCTGGAAGTCATTAATTATGGGTATGGATTTTAATGCATAAGACGTAAGGAAAATATAATTCTAAAATACAGCCTGCTGGCTATTCTCTTACAAACAGCGGATTACTCTATCTTCCACTGTGGTCTGCTCAAGCCAACATCCCATTCTTCTAACATCTACTGACTAAATAATCATTTGATCTGTTGGTTGTAGGGTGTACCTCCCCATAAGGAATTAATGCCAAAATTTATAGCAAAGAAAGACTACATTTAAATAGGCATTTCTTAAAGTACATTTAAATTATAATTTGATGTGTATTTCAACTAAATATTGTTTTCTCATAAACACATATTTAACACAAAGCTTGACATGCTATATTCAAAATAACATCACTGTCTCCTGGTTATTTTTGAAATGGAAATAAAACAGCAATATCTAGTTAATTTTAATCTTTTCTAAGTTAAGATATTGCCATAAATGCCCTTTGCTTTTGAAAACTACTGTCTAATCCATTTTCTAGAAGACTCTTAAACACAGATCCTTTGTCTTTATTCTTCTAACATAGCACCCCACTTGTCAATAAGTGCTCATAGCTCACATCACATTTTGTAATTATTTGTTTTCAGATAACCTCCCCTACTAGAATAACCTCCTTTCAGGCAGGGAACACACAAACATGTCTTACTATATTTCCAACATTTGGTATAGTGTTTGGCACTTAGCAAGTGCTTACTTAATATTTATTAAATACATCATTTAAATATAACCATGCTGACCACTTTTTTTTTTCCATTATTATTCAATTCAATTTTTACCTCCTGAGACACAGGCTCCATGGTCCCATATTGGGTATGTTAACGAAACATAAAAATCATGGACTTACCAAAAGTTCTGGAAATGAACAGTGGTGGTGGTTGCACGACGTTGTGAATGTACTTAATGCCACCGAACTGTATACTTAGAATGGTTATGATGGAAAATATTATGTTATGTATATGTTACCACAATTAAAAAAATATCAAGGACTTACATTGTTGGTAAAAGCATGTAGGATCTTAAGGCCCTTCTTGTGTTCCCATCCTTCCTTAAACATAAGGTACCAAGAGTCAAGCCAAAACCAGGGCATCTTCATTCTTCGGAATATCAAATCACTCATCCTACAAACAGGATAAAAATACATAAACTATAAAATCAGAAATATATATTATTTCTTGAACACCTATTTGGTACCTGGCCTTGATGAAGGTAATTGTGGAAATGATGGTGATTAGTCTTAGAGGCTATTAAGAGCTCCATGATTTATGCTCAAAAATGCAGGCATGGGCTCTTATATAACCAGAAAAGCTTAAAAAACAATGGATTCTGTAGAGGAGTGAAGAATTCATTATAAAACATCCTAACTAGCCATCTGGTCTCCTGTCTCTATTTCTCCAGGGAGAAGTTCCAACTCCCCAAGGCCGTCTGGGGCTTTGGTACCAAAGATTGAGATGAAATCTGTTTCTTTTTAAGGCCCACTCATTTGTTTGATCACTCCCGTGGAGTGACAGTAAACAACTGGCTGCCTTCTTCTAGAAGAAAGTGCTTACTAAATACCGTCTGTCACATGGGTGTCCCGAGCACCTCCCTCATTCCCAGTGGTAAAGCAGAAAGATTTTGACAGGATCTCCTCCTTCGGGACCAGCTTAGGTGCCAGTACTTCAGAAAGGCCTTTCCTGGCCACTCATTCTGTAAAACGTTTCTGTTTTCCTCTCTAATATCAACTTGAGCTTTCCCTTCTAAGCAATGATTATGATTCATAAGGTTATATTTCTTTATCCAATGCCTGTCTCCCATGCTATTCTGTTTTGCGTACTACTATAGAACCAGTCAGTACTTTGTGCAATGATTGGAAGATTATAGATGCTCAATAAATATTTGTTAAAATGAAGTGAACTGAGCAGTGGACTTAAATAGGATCCAGCAAATCAAGTGCTGGCTCTGCCTCTTACTAACTGAATAATTGTAAGCAATTTTAAAGTAAATTGATTGTTTCAATTACAAAATCGTTGCCTACTCGGTGCAGAGAATACGGAAAATGAGAATAAATCAGAACAGAAACAAAACACAGGAAAGAGAAGCACATACACAAAACAGTGGTAACTACTGCTAACATTTTGGTATAGTAGCTTCTAGTTTTTTCTTTCTATGAATAATTTTTTAATGCTGTAATGGTTATCATACCACAAAAGCATTTATATCTTTTATGCATATAAGCATCACTTAGCATCATAATGTGAGCATCATTATGCACATTATAATGTAATCTCAATATATTAGAAAATAATCGTTTTAAGTTACCGCACAATCTGGATTTGCTGTAATTTACATAACCATTCCCCTGCCGCATAAATACACGCTTAAACAACGAGGTGAACTTTTAGCATCACATTTCAATTTGAAACAATAAAAAAGATAAAACAGAAATTATTAGCAATGATTTTTTAAGCCCGAATCAATAATAATTTTAAAAATAATTGAAAGGACTCCATTTACCTACAAACTGCACGGACATACTCAGAGTCGTCATTACTTTGAGCACCAATATTCTTCCCCATAGCTGTTTCTATAAAACACGGTGAGAAGCAAACATTCAATCCATGCACGTAGCTTGTGTTTATTTTGTGGCGGCAGAAACTAAAGAAGATGCAAATCCTGTTCTGTTTTTATGTATTTTAGAATTGTTCTGTCTACCTTTCCTCTTTTCTCTTGTCTCTTCTGCGTCCTCTACCACCTGTTCATGTTCTTTCTGCCCCGTCCCCTTCCTGGGAAGTCAGCTCTGTGACTGCTCCGCTCAGAGCCTAGAGTGGCTGCTGCTCCTTGGGAGGCTAATGCAGGAGTAGAACCACCTGGAAGAACCCACTGTCCTTTCTAATCCCCTCGTCTCCCTCCCTAGCGGAATGTGATTTTCCATTTGGGCCATTGTATCTTTACAACATAAATGCAGAAACAAATCAATGAGACTTACCACAGATTATATCTAAGGCACAAAGAGTGATGTAATAAAAGCAGTTAAATGCTTCTTGGTTAACATGTTTTTCAAGTTTATTAACCAATATATTTGCTTGTTCATTCATGATATCTAAGAAATCTTCCAGAATAGTAAAATGGAAAGTGGGTGTTAACATTTTTCTCCTGGAGCGCCATTTGTTTCCAGTACTAGAAATGTAATACACAGTTACAAAAAAAAGAGAAGTAACATCCAAAACAAAGCATAAATCTAGCCAAATCAATAAAATTCTCTTGAAACAGCTTAACAGTTTAATCTACAGTCTCAAATGCTTTGGACAAAATTACAAAGAGAGATTACATATATTTATATATACATATAAATTCACGTATAGACAAAATACAAATATTTTTGGCATTGTTCTTTAATATTCATATTTAATATTTAAAATAGCATTCATAAAATTAAAAATTTTAAGAATTTGTCTCCATTTTTAAGTTCTGTTTTTGTAAAAATAGGAATTATTTTCTCTTCCCTATCAATCCCTTCCTCCTCACGTGATCCACACACTGTACAATTTTGCCTTGCCCTCTACTGCACTTGATTTCTCCAAAGTCCCTACCGGGCTCCTGCCTTTCTCTTGCTGAGTCCTCTCTCAGAGGATGGCATCCTATTTCTGGATGCCAGCTCAAGGACTGCTGTCACTGTGCTTTTTGATGAGATTTTCCTGCTCCACACATTCCTTTGCTTTATCCCTTTTTATATCAGGACCTCGTAATTCTTCTTGGAACACTGGACACAGACACTACTGAATTACACAGCTAGAGATTCGCCCACACCTGGGTTACACACACCTGGACTCTGTCTGGCAAAGGCCCATTGTTAGCTAGACCTATTTTTTCAGCCTTTCTCCTCCTTCCTGAGAGCAGTCTCACTACAGAAAAACAAAAACAAACTACTTTGTGTCAATTTCTGAAACAAGTTACACATAGGAGGAACCATTTCTATAAGACAGCTTTACAAATTTACACAGACATACCTTGTAAGAAGTCCTAGGCCAAGCCATGGTTCTAGGAATTTGTACATAGAGGATTTGTCAATTTGCTTTGAACTAGTTAAAAGTACCTTAGGAAGAGAAAAAAATATCTGAGAGCTATATAGACATCAAAACAACTTCAATTATAGGAACACCTGGCTAGAACACAGCTACTTTTTAAGGCATCATTTCATAACCTTTATTTTCTCTCTGGTTCATTTTCATTCCTGTGCCTCAAAGAAATTCAATCAGAGTTTTGAATATATCACTGTCTTGAAGACTAAATAGAGTTGAGGAAAAGAAAAATGTCCAAGACGGTTCCTGCCATGAACTAGGAACCAGGTGGACTCATTCGACGAGGGTGAGGGGAAGAGAGGAAGGAGCAGGTAAACCTGGGGGATGAGCAGGAATCACGAGCGTGTTTTCACGTATGTTGACTTTGAAGTATTCAAGCTGTTGTGGTCTGAAAGAGGTGTGAAGCTCAGGGTAAGGCTTGAGCTAGAGACACCTATGTGACTGTCACCAGTATATAGGTGACACTGGAAGTCACGCATGTAATTGGATCGCGTAGCATTAGAGTGACGTAGGAGAGGGATGAGTGTCTAGGACTGAGCCCAGAGTCTTGCCAAGCTTCTTGCTCGAGTCCCCTGCTATGGACAGATCTCTACCTGCACACATCAAACCCACCTGTACTAGGTCAACTGTGGCTGAAATGCTTGCTATGCAGGATCCCCTCACTGTCTTCTCTGAACCAGCATTCTGGAGGGTGGTACAAGAGAAACTCCAACATTTTTGCCACAACAAGAAAGACATGTCCCAGAATTCTCACCTAGGAAATTCTCTTTTTAATTTTGTTCCATGAAGAGAAGCTCTGTCTATCCTGTTTTTACCTCCTGACCCAAATCCTTTTCTCATCACTCCACAAGATAATTCCCCCAGTGTCACAGCTATAAGTTAAAGATCTACAAACTTTTCGAGGACTAATTTCAACAGCATGGATTAATAATATCTACCCTATAAATATCAGATTAGCATTCTCTTTTAAATTTGGAGTCATAAATTTATCATCAATATAAGACCCTGAAAACTTGAAGGAAACATCCGTTTTATTAGTCATATATTTCTAGGGTCTTAAAACAGTGTCTGGTAGATAACAAGAACTCACCTTGTGGAATAATCTATGGTTCTAAAAAACTATATCCTTCTGTAGACTTCCCAAAAATGGAAAACAAATATATTGGGACCTGAAAGCAAATGTGCACTTAAATCTGAAGGAGGTTAGACTCCCAGGATTCAGACTACATCTGGAAAGCATTACATGGCACCTATATAGCCTAAAGTATTTAATGCAGTGCTGTTTGCACTGAATTAAATGAAATATAAGGACACATTTATTATATTTGCTCTGATGAGGTTCTCACGTTATCAAATATACATACAGTGTAATATTACTCATCTTTAGCACATACTCACCTCCACATTTTCTGCATTATAAAGGACCACCATCGGCACCGGCCCAACCCAGAGCTTCAGCAGTGGCATATGGCGGTAGTCTTCTGTGAACTGAATTATCTGCTGAAAAAATTCTGGGAGAAAAATATTTAAATTCAATCAAGACAAGAATTTGTGAATGTATTGTACAGATGTTCATTTCCTCATTTTGACAAAGATACCAATTATGTAATGTGTTACCATTACAGGAAGCTGGGTAGAGGTCGTATACAGTATGGAACTCTCCATGCTATTATTACAACTTTTCTGTAGGTCTAAAATTATTTCTTAATAGTATTTGCCCCAGCAAATAAATAAAACATAATGAATGTTGGCTATATGGAATAATTATTATTAGGTTTTGATGTACCAAAATGTGCACTCTTTTTCTAATCATTGCCTAATATCTCAGAGCTAGCAAGTGGTGTACCAAGATGGAAGAATGTCTCTCAGATAAAACGGCTGTCGAAATTGGTGTGAAAAGGGCTGGGTCAGATCGCCAGTATCAAAAAATCCTGTTTCATGCTAATATTATATATTGCCTGCCTTGGTCTGGTCTGACAGAGGGGACAGGGAGGTCTGAATGGATGGTTTGAAGGTATCACCAAGAGCTGGGAGCAGCTGGGGAAGGCACCACCGAGTGTCTCTGGAAAATACGAGATTGGGGTTTAGAGGACAATTGGAAGCGAACCGCACTACTCAAGGTAAGATCACTGAGGCTAGAATTTGGACATTAGAGAATGAAAGGCATGGTCCTTTGTATATAAAAGACAGGGTTATTGAGAATAAGGACTATATCTTATTCTGATATCTCCAACTTGCTGAGCTCAGTGCTAAACACAAAGCAGGGCTTCCATAAATGCCTGATTGACAATTAAAGAACTTATTCTCACCAAGTGATCTAGAAACTTTGCATGCATTAAATTTAATCCTTTAAATAACTGTGTAATATAGTTGCTTTTACGAGTAAAGAGGGAAAAACCCTCTAACTTAGAGAGTTTTAAACAACTTCTCAAACAGCTTGGTTACAAAGCTGGCAACTGAGCCGCGGTTTTCCTGATGCCAAAATCCAGCATTTGTCGATGGAATAAAAAGTCCCTTTGTAAAAGACAGAATATTGTCATTCTCTTCACTCAGAAAGTAACTCCAAGGAGAATTACTTTAAAAAAGTCCAGGCCGGGTGCGGTGGCTCATGCCTGTAATCCTAGCACTCTGGGAGGCCTAGGGGGGTGGATCCTTTGAGCTCAGGAGTTTGAGACCAGCCTGAGCAAGAGCGAGACCCCGTCTCTGCTAAAAACAGAAAGAAATTGGTTGGACAACTAAAAATATGTAGAAAAAATTAGCCGGGCATGGTGGCACATGCCTGTAGTCCCAGCTACTCCGGAGGCTAAGGCAGGAGGATCGCTTGAGGCCAGGAGTTTGAGGTTGCTGTGAGCTAGGCTGATGCCACGGCACTCTAGCCCAGGCAACAGAATGAGACTCTATCTCAAAAAAAAAAAAAAGTCCGATCAGCTCACAATTTGTTTTGAAACAAGTCTAATTCACCAGAGACTTCTTAAGTATATCACTTTCCAAGGGTAAGGGGGAGGTGAAATCTACACAATTATTTTTAATATCATAAGGCTTTAGATGGCTAGCTCTGCTTTTAGTATTAACCATATGATTTTTACCAATGTGATTTTCATATCTAGCTGTTGGATTACTTGTAATATTTGTTGATATTTGGTTGCTAAAAAGTTTACTTGGATTTTTTTTTTCTGCCAGAAAATAGTTTCAATATTTTTGTAAACATTCTCCATGAGGCCTCAACTTATTCCTATGAAGTTGAAGTCACAGTGTTATTTTTATCTGGGGAAACAGAGATGAAAATGAAATAATCCTTCACACTTTGGAGTTAGTGCTCAGCCTGTAAAATGATTATTAACAATCCCAGGAGGAACTGGGTTCTGAACTGGGCTTTTTTTTTTTTTTTTTGAGACAGTCTCACTCTGTCACCCATGGTGGAGTGCAGTGGCATCACCAAAGCTAACTGCAACCTCAGACTCCTGGGCTCAAGCAATCCTCCTGCCTCAGCCGCCCGGAGTGCTAGGACTACAGGTGTGATCCACCTCGCCAGGCCAAGGCTCATTTTAAAATACGTCATGTTGGGCAAATCTTTTCAGTTCTGGGTATCTCAACTTACACACCCACGAAAATAAAGTGCTAAGATCTAATTCACCCTCCCTGACTGGGGATTGCAAATACCACGTAGTTTTGAGAGTTTTCAGATGTAAAGTGATTTTTTTTTCTCATCAACAAAAGATAAGTCTACCTCTTTTTAAAAGACGATTTCAATAAAAAAATGCACTCTTCGATAAATAAGGCTTTTGAAACTTGTCATATAAATTTACCTGATGGCCTTGCTATCAGAGTTTATTACCTATTACGCAACCTCCTTAAAAAGGTTAAAATAGGAAGTTCAAGAAGGAACAAAAGTAATGGTCTATTCTTGTGATGTTGGGGCGGGCAGCCTCAAATGATTCTCTAATCTCTTATTTTCCAAAGTGAGAGAAAGAGGAGGGCAGCACTAAGTTTTAAGGTATTTGCCAGTTTTAAAGTATTTGCTGTGTTCCCAGGGAGTTTAAATTCTTCGGGCTTCACAAGCCAAGACAGGAGAAAAGACAGACGGGGTTTTGAGAGCTGAGCAGCTAAGAGGCGGGGAAAGAAGAGAAAAAGCAGAGGGCAGGAGTGTGGAAATACTGCGTTCTGTGCCATGCACAAAGCAAACGTCCTTTACGGGGTTGGGGCTACTAGTAATGTCGGCAGGTGTCAAAGGAAAAAGTGGGTTCAACTGGGAATCCATTCTCTACCGAGTGACGGATTCTTCTCTCCCGCAGCAGCCAGCGCCAGGGGTACTGGCGGGGGGGCGGTGCGGACCACGTGTGTGGCCCCAGGAGGGGCGGAGCGGGCCCAGTCCCTACCTTGCCCGTCTTGCTTCATCAGCAGCGCGTGTCCCACCAAGGGGTAGGCGGGGGCGACTGTGGGGATGGGCCTCATCTGCTGCCATTTCCGCGCGTAGCTCGCCGCCATCCGCAGGAGGCTCAGGACGAGGGTGGCGCCGGCCAGAGAGACGGCGCTCGCCGCGCCCCAGAGCAGCAGCTTCTGCCCCGCGATCCCCAGCCAGAGCCCCACCATGTCGGCGGCGGCTCGCTGCGCTCGGCCGGCCGGGTCCGGGCCGGGTTCAGTCCGCGCGTCCGCGGCGGGGGTGGGGAGAGGCGGCGCCGGCCGCTCCCTTCTTCCGCCGCCCGCGCCCTCGGGACCGGGTCCGCTGGGCTGGGCGCGCGGCGGCGGCCGCTGGTGCGCGGGGAGCCTGCGCCGTGCACGCGCCTCCGCCGCCCGCTTGCCAAGAGCGAAACCCCGGAAAACTGCGTCTGGGCCCTGCAAGGGTTCTGAGTGCACGCGAGGGCGTCCAGAGTGGGATGGACGTTTCGAGCACCTTCAGGATGGAGAGCACATGGAACTGGTCACTTCGACGTCCTCGGGCGCCCTGGGGCCACCCACGCTTGAGTTATGGGGAGACACCCACCCTTGGGTTATGGGAGCCCACTGCTGGGGAGGTGGGAGTGGGGGCAGAGCGGCGTGGGGGTGGCGAATTTGGCTGAAACGAAGAGGTTCGGTTTGACATTCGGCTTTGGAGCTCTAACCGCGCACTTCTTGCTCGAGCCGCGGCGCTGCGGTACTTGGCCGGGACTGGCTGCCCGCCGGGAGGTGGGTCGTCCTGCCTCCTGCATCAGGGTCATTCAGAGCAGCTGGCGACTTTGACCCAGGGTGGCCTCAGGGACACAATCTTAAACCAGCTGTCAGTTTGTGCCAGCTGATGGAGACACTGGAGAGCTAAGTGAGGTTGTTATGATCCAGATATTTTTCCAAAATATCTTCCAGACCAAGGAAAGCCAGAGACTAAGAGAACAAGAAGGGTCGGATAGGAGAGGACAGGGGAGGGTTTCAGAAAGGGTGGGGCTGTGGCTGCTGGAGAGGAGGGTTTGACGAGCGGACTGCGGTTGCGGAGCGTGCGGGAGGAAAGGGGAGGACGGCGAGAAGGAGGCTCGAATTCCGCCCGCGACTGTGTTCCCCGACGACCAGTTTGTCTCCCCCAGGCAGAGGTGCCCCAATCCTGCCTCTGATTCCTTTTTCTACACTTGATCCTTCCTACAAAGGCTAGGAGTGTTCCTCTCCTAACCACCAAGTGCCAAGGAAGATGAAATAGTAAGAATGCCCTGGGGTCCTATTTTGCTCAATTAGATTAGTTGCTGGCAGCTACTGTATAGGTTGCCCACAGCCCCTGCAGGGCCGCGTTGATGCAGACAAAAACATGCCTGAGGTTTTTCCCCAGTTGAATTTTTTTGTAAGTCATGCATATGTGCTGACATGGAAAGAGGTTTATGAAATATTAAGTGGAAACAAACAAAAAAAAGAAACAAAACAAGTTGCACAACAAATGTGATGCCATCTTCGGAACACAGGGTTTCCCATTAGCGACACTAATGTCTGAAAAGAAAAATCCTGATCAACTCTATGGAATGGAGAAGGGGAACGTACAGTTTTTATTTTACTCACCTCTATATTGTTCAATCACTTTAAGACTGTTTTTTAAAATAAATGTATTTATTTAATATTTTTAAGTATGTCTCATGGGCTTTAGTTTCCTCCTATATAAAGGGTTGAGGCTGAACTATGAAATCAATTACAGCTATAAAAGTACAAGATTTGTCTTTATCAGACTCTGCTAATCTCTGTGGACGAAACAAGGACTATAACCTACCACCTCTCCCCTCAAGAACTGAAGGAGGAGGATTGCTGTAGGCAGCACAAGTAACAGCTGGGGCAAGGAAACAGGCCAGAGCAGGGAAGGGTAGAATAAATTAAAGTCTTGTCCCTTTGTTCTTTTCGTCATCTTTCCCATGCCCTCCTTGTTATCAAATTGCCTTGGCATTTGGAAATTTCAGACTAAACCAGTCAGATGGCTGGGAGTAGAAGAAATGCATGACAATGCCCTTCCCACAGGACAGTCTCGGGATAACAAAGAACAGTGTTGCACCTTGGAAGGTTCACCATGAAATGTAGTGGTGCTTTTTGTAGCAAATGACTGCATTGCCAATGTGATGGCAATCTACCTACAACATTTGTAACCCCTGCAGATTTTCAGTTTCATGGAGCTATTCTCACTGAGTAGGAAGGCATCTCCTTTCCTGCCCCAAAACAGCTTCCATAACAAAAGATATCCTTCCCCCTTGGAAGATCTTTGGTCAAGATCTTTGTTTGATACTTTCTCACACTTGAAATCAGTGCTTTTTTTTTTTTTTTTTTTTTTTTTTTGAGACAGAGTGTCACTCTTTTGCCCAGGCTAGAGTGCCGTGGTGTCAGCCTAGCTCACAGCAACCTCAAACTCCTGGGCTCAAGCGATCCCACTGCCTCAGCCTCCCGAGTAGCTGGGACTACAGGCATGTGCCACCATGCCCAGCTAATTTTTTTCTATACATATTTTTAGTTGTCCAATTAATTTCTTTCTAATTTTAGTAGAGACGGGGTCTGGCTCTTCCTCAGGCTGGTCTCAAACTCCTGAGCTCAAACAATCCGCCTGCCTCGGCCTCCCAGAGTGCTAGGATTACAGGTGTGAGCCACCACGCCTGCCCGGCCGAAATCAGTGCTTTTGAAAGTTAAATTCATGGGCAAGAATATGTTACAATACTTTTATTTCCTAAATTTTCTGTCACTTGGAATGATTCCCAATATAAAAAAGATATTTAATTGAGATTATAAAAATAAATTCCTGGCTGGGTAGAGAACTACATTATCTGCATACACATCAAATCATAAAGGGTAGCAGGAAACTTTAACATCAAGTTTTGAATCACAGATGCCAATATTAAGTGAAGTGCATAATACTTAAATGTGCAGTTTTATGGACAAACATCACCACTTCCAGATTATACGGATTATACATCACCACCACCCACATTATACAGTAGAACATGGAATCATATAGCATGTACTCTCTTTCATCTGGTATCTTAAACTCGGCATTGTATCTGTGAGATGAACCTGTATTGCTGTGTGTAGTAGTTTCCCTTATTTTTCTCAGCTGTATATTATTTCATTGTTTGAATATATCAAAATTTATTGTTGACTTTACTGCCAAAAGATGTTTCAGTTGCTTCCATTTTTTTCCATGTTATTAATAATTTTGTATGATCACTCTTATAGATGTCTTTTAATACACATGTACACATTTATACTGAGTATATGCCCAGGAATGAAATTGCTAGGTCATATGGTATACATATATTTAGCCTTAGTAATTACTGTCAGTTTTCCAAAGCTGTACCAATTTACATACTCATCAGCAGTCTGTGATAGTTCTAGCTGCTCCAGATACTTGCCAACTTTTGGTATTGTCTTCTTTTTTTTGAGACTTTAATATGCATTTTCCTAATGATTTATGATGTTGAACATCTTTTCAAAAGATTATTGGAAATTTTGAAAAGTGTCTGTTAAATAATTTGCCCATGTTTAGCATTGGAATTATCTGGGTTTTTAAAGTGATTTTTAGGAGTTCTATGTGTATATATGCATGTAATTAATAATTGTTATATAATAAATTATATATATATGATACATGTCCTTTGCCAGATACATAGTGTGAATTTCTTCTTCTTTGTACTTTGCCTTATCACTCTCTTAATGTTTTCATAATCCATTTTGTGCTGCTATAACAGAATACCACAGACTGAGTAATTTATAAACAAGTTTATTTAGCTTACAGTCCTAGTGGCTGGGAAGTACGAAATTGAAGGGCCGCAGCTGGTGAGGGCCTTCAGCTGTGTCATCGCGTGGTGAAGGTGGAAGGGCACAACAGCAAGTGTGAGAGAGCAAGAGGAAGAGTCTGGACTCATCCTCTGACCAGGAACCCATGCCCGTGATAACGGCATTAATCCATTGGAGGGCAGAGCCCTTATGACCTAATCACCTCTTTAGGGTCCCAACTGGACACTGTTGCGTTGGGGATTAAGTTTCCAACACATGAACTTTGGGGGACACATTCACACGAAAGCAAATGTCTTTGAATAAATAGAATGCTTTTAAATTTTAGTCAAGTCAAATTTATTGATCCTTTTTGTTATGGTTGATGTTCTCTGTGTTTTGTTTAGAAAATCTTTGCCTACCACAAGGCAAAAAAGATGATCTCTTAATTTCTAGGATTTTATAGTTTTACCTTTCATATTTAGATCCAAGAATCATCTGTAAAGTATTTGTGTGTGTGTGGTAGTGAGGTAGACTTCAATGTCCATTTTTATAAAAATATGAATATCCAATTGATTCGAAAGTTATTTCATGAAAAGGCCATCCTTTAATCAATGCATTGCAGTGGCACCTTGTCACATATCAGGTGGCTGGACACATACATATGGTCTATTCTGTTCTATTGCTCTGTTTGTTCTTTGTGCCAATAGCAGACTATTTTAATTTAATGTAACTGTATAAGTCTTGATATTTCTTGGCATCAGTTATCTAACTTGTTTTCCAAATTTGTCAAAATTGTCTTGCTAATTTGAGCTCTTTGTATTTCCATATAAATTTTAGAATAATATTAATACACACACAAACACATGCACACACACACAAATTCCCTGATGGGATTTTGATTCTGATTGAATATAAAAATCATCACACATTGTATGCTTGTATCAAAATATCACATGTACCCCATAAATATGTACAACTATTATGTATCCATAAAAACTAAACGTTAAAAATATCAATTTGGAAAGAATGGACATCTTTATAATACGTGTACTAAGTCTTTCAATCCATGAACATCACATGGTGTATCACTTTATTTGGATTTTTTTTCATTTCTCCAAGGAATGTTTAGTAGCTTTCTTTGAGGATGTCTTACCCATTGTAATGGCTAATTTTATATGTCATCTTGGTTATGGGGCCCAGTTGTCAGTCAAGATGTTGCTGTATTTTTTAGATATCATTAGCATTTAAATCAGTAGATTTAGAGGAAAGTGGATTGCCCTCCATAATGTGGATGGGACTTGTCCACCCAGCTGAAGGCTCCAAGAATAGAGGTTTCCTGAGGAAGAAATCATACGGCTTCAAGACTGCAACACAGAAACCCTAACAGAGTTTCCAGCCTACCTGTCTTGTCTTGTGGATTTCAGACTCAATGCTGTAACATCAGTTCTTACCTGAATTTCCAGCTTGCTCTACGGATTTCAGACTTGCTCGCCCACTGTCTCCTTAAAAGAAATCTCTTTTTCTATTTCCCCCTCCTTCTCAATATTTGTGTATGTGTATCCCCTATTAATTCTGTTTCTCTGGAGAACTCTAACATAACCATTTTATTAAATTTATTCCTAGGTATTTGATTTTTTTGAGGTTATTATAAATTGTATTTTTATAAAGTTTATTATCTAATTGTTAGTATAGAGAAATGCAATTGACTTTTTATATTGACCTTGTTTTCAATGTCAATAAAATCACATAATATTTTTTATTTGTAGATTATTTTGAAATTTCTATATACACCATCATGATTTCTGAGAAAAATGATTTTTTTTCTTTTTTCTCCATTCTTAACACCCTTTAATAATATAATCTTGTCCTGTTGGGCTGGCAAGGATATCCTGTATAATGATGAATAACATTGGTGGTAGCTGACACTTTTTGTATTGTTTCTGACCTTAGGAGGTATAGTTCAAAGTAAAATTTGAACTAAAGTCAGAATAAAATAACCATTAAGTATGAAGTCTGCTATAGGTTTTTCTCCCTAATTACCCATTATCAGATGACAGTTGTTCTCTTATCTTCCCAGTTTACTAGGAATTTTTTTATGAATGGATATTTTTTTCTCCATCTACTGAGATAATTATATAGTCATTTCCTTTACATCATTTGTTGCATTGGTTAATTTTCACGTGGTAGACCACACTTGAATTTCTGAAACAAATTTAATTTGGATGGTATGTGTTACCCATTTCATATATTACTGATTCAGTTTGCTACTGTCTTGCTTGGGAGTTTATCGTCTTTGTCCAGGGATGACGGTGATCTATAGTTTATTTATTTTTTCTTGATACCCAGTTACTTTATTGTAATCCCTGCCGCCCCTTTTTTGGTATTGCCTTTATTAGGTTTTGTATCCAGGTTATGGTAGCCTTACAAAATGACTGTTATCTTGAAGAGCTCTTTTATATTGCTGTTGTTGGTACAACTTTTCCCTTAAATATTTGGAAATATTAACCAGTGAAGTCATCAGGGCTTGGAGTTCTCTCTGTGGGAACGCTTTTAATAATAGATTTAAGTCTTATAATAGCTATAACCCTTCCAATTTTTCTATTTCTTCTTTGGTAATAAGTGAAGTTTTTCAAAAAGTTTTAACATTTCATCTAAATCATCAAATCAAGTTATTCATAGTATACTGATGATCCTTTTCAATTTTTTTTTTTTTTTTTTGAGATAGAGTCTCACACAAGGTTCATTCCTATTGTAGCATGTGTCAGAATTGCATTTCTTTTTAAGGCTGAATAATATTCCATTGTATTTATATACCATATTTGTTTATCCATTCATTTGTTGTTGGACATTTGGGTTGTTTCCACCTTTGGCTATCGTCAGTAACATTGCTATGAACATTGGTGTACAATCCCATGATTTTGATGTATTTTCATCATAATTATACTTAAAATATTTTATAATTTCTATTGTGATATTTTTTCTTGAACTCAAAGATGGCTTAGAACTGTCTTGCTTAGTTTTCATATATTTTTGGATTTTCTGTTTATCTTTCTGTTGCTTATTTCTAGCTTATCTCTAGTCAGAGAACATACTGAGTAATTGCAGCCCTTGGAGGTGGGGTAAGACTTGGTTCATGTTTCAACATATGGTCTATTTTTATAAATATTCCATGTGTACTTGAAAAGAGTGCATCTGTTGCAGTTTTTAGATGCAGCACTCCACATGTGTCAGTTACGTCTAGTGTGACACTTGTATTGTCTATAATATGGCTGCTTGTTCCATCATTAACTATGAAAAATCTATTAGTGTCACGGGGTTGTGGCTATCCGAAAGAGGTATGGATATGGTAATCGCTCTCATTTCCACTCTCTGACATGTTCCATTGTATAGAAAATGAAGTCAACAAAAGAGGAATTATCACATGAAAGCAAGGCTCTAGGGTCATGTTTGTTTTGTCACTCTGTGACAAAGGAAAACACTAATTCTAGTCTCAACACACAGACATCTGTAAATACGCAATGATCCCCTCTCCTGACAACCAGAAATATGTCTGAAAATAACTTATTATGCGTTTATAGTATATATGTGTGCATATGGATATAACAATTATATATCTAAGTTTATATATATAAAGCTTCATTTTGGATCAATAAAATTAGACTGATCAAATATAATTATCTCATAGAAAAGAAGACATTACGCTGATTTGAGATCTGAGAATATCAAAATGAATCTAAGGACTTAAATCATTATAAAGGAAAACAGTGGAGGGAGGGACACAAGAAAAATAAACCTAGAGCCTTGCTCTGTTTGCTAACCACATCAGATGGGGATAGATGCTCTGACTAAAAACAAAGCACAGCAGGTGGACAGGGCGTGAGGAGAGGGAGGGCCCTGGGAAGGCTTCACTGCGGAGGTGACATCTGAGGAAGGGCAAAGCCTTTGCTGCTGCAGAGCCCTCTCCAACACAGAAACACTTCAAAGTCAACAATAAAGATGACATCATATGCAATAGATTTTAATTATGTTTATGTTCAACTCTAAAAACCAATAAATGTGGAGTACTTTGACATGGGCTGCCTGAGTTTGAAAATGCAAACCATAATAGCAAAAGAATTGGCTTGGGAGAATTAGCCACTGACATTTCTCAAAGAGGTTCATGACGAAAGCACTTTTTAAAAAAGGTCTGAGAAAGTCAGAACAATCCGAATCTTAGTCTGATGTATTGTCTCAAATATAACTTTATTATTTTTAAAGAACAGAGTAACATCTATTAGTGACTAGGATTTTGATGGAATTACTAATAGAATGAGACTAAAATATATGTCAAGGTACAAAGGTACAAATGGCATATTCATAGATAATATGCTCTTATATGTTAATTAGTATGTGAATACAGGCACACACTATTATGGTTGTGTATCACTGATAAAATGATGAATTATAAATACATGTTAAGGTCTTCTGAGCCAAGCTCTAACATTCTTTAGAACCTCGGGAATGCTTCCAATAGAGAAGTGCAGTGGGTTTTCATTTCATTCTCTTTACAAGGCAGAGTGTTCAAAATTAAGTAATTTATTTGTTTGCATTTCCCTCAGTCTAACATCTCCCACTGTCAGACAAACAGATAAATAGAATAATACTTGTTCATCCATTTTTCAAGTGATAAACAGTGTTCCGAGGCTTTGAATGCTCCAGTAAGTGCTCTAGTTCTGGTGCAGCAATTTCAAGACGCCACTTGGAATCTCTTCCTTGAAGCCAAAGTTGTCCTCTGAAAAGATTTAGGCAGATATTGTGAACCTGAAACACCAACCAAGAAGTAATTTTTAGTAAAGCCTTAAAAATTCAACAACCTCTCAAGGATTGTTTTGTACCTTCCAAGAAGACACTTTCAATAAAAAAATATTTTATGTTAATGTCACTTTTGCATGAGCAAGAAATAGTTATATGTAAAAATTGTCATTTGGAGTCCTGAGCAAAAGGAAGGGTACCCCCCCCAAACCATGCCTAGGTGCTGGCCATGAGTTCTCCCAGAGCTGGGGGGTTTGCAAGAAGCTTCTATGCAGAGGTCAGTCCTGAAGGCCCAGGACGTTGGGTAGGGAGCTCCCGCAGCTCTACTACGTCACAGAGGCAGAGGCAATGCCAGCACTTTAAGAGATCCTTCCCAGCAGTGGGGTACCCTCTCAGTTTCTTCATCTTTTATTTATACCACAGAAAAAATTAAAAGTTGATAAGCTAATAGCTCCCGGTGAGGTGGTTTTTGACCTGGAAGCAAAGGTAGCAGGGAGGCCACATGCCTACTTATCAGAGAAAAACAAAATAAATCCTCAGAAACATAGCAACGTCTCCCTTATAGAGCCTTGGTTACGTCTACAGAAATACAAAAGGCCTCTGACCATCAGTGATAACAGTTGTCTCAAAGTTATTGATAAGAGAATATGCTGACTTAGAATTTGGGGAAACACTGCATGCAGATTTAAAACAAATTCAGAACCTGGTTCTCTGCCCCAACCTGTACTCTGCATGTCCAAAGCACTAATTAGACATCTCCGTCTAGTATATTACAGTCAACATCTCCAAAACTGAGCCCGTCAAAATTCCTCAAGTTCCCTCTTTGAGCATCACCAACTGCTGGGCATCCACGGAATCACATCTGTCAGCCTCCACTCGCTTCTTACTCACAACCCACGTGAGGGACACCTCCTTCAGGAGGCCTCTTTACCCACCTGAGTGGTGAGCTAGGTGGTCCTCGAGGCACACACCAAAACATTGGTTTTGAATCCCAGCCTTTAGCACTGAACTTGGCTCGCTCACAGAGTGAGCATTTGATTCATCATTGTTGATTAATAATAAACTTGGCCACCTAGTTCCCCTTGACCGTCTACAGCTATGTTAAAAGCAACACCTGATAATGTAGCATGACTGCCCTTTAGAGAAAGAACTGCTGTGATGAGAATGACAGCTAAATCTGTGTTATGCAATGTTTAAATTCTACTAAACTGACTTTTAGAATTATAAAATATTAAACATTTCCCTTAAAACAATAAACTATCCTTGACATTTCAGATTATCTATAATACAAATGGTTCCTAATTTCTGAGCAATGTATGCCTGGCATCTAGCTGGGTCCTTTTCAGAGATTTCCAATATTTATTTTATCTACCCTGCCTGTTATAAAATAAAAAAAAAACTGAGGCCCTGAGAGGTTGGGACATTCCTTAGGTTGCACAGCTAGTAGGTGGCAGAGCTGTGATAAAAACCCGACAACAGATTCCAGAGCAGCACACTTCATGATTATGCCCTGCTGCCTCCTTGAAGGAAAAAAAAAAAAAGTTGGTAACAGTTTTGGAAATTAAAACATCACTGGCCTGGATTCAAGCTACAACTTTATTCTTCAAATAACATACTAGGCTGAGAATATGTATTCATCTGTAAAACTCTATGTTATAAAATAATTTGCAAATTTGTATTAACTTTCTCAGGCATTTTTATTATTAGATCTTTAAAGAGAATCTAAGATTAGGGTTTCATTTAGAAGAAAAGCATGAAAACTCTACAGCAGAGAGAGATAGTGACTTCTGCTAAGACAGCATTTTCCTGTTTTTATTTATTTGTTTATTTCTGAGAGTGAGGGCCCCAGTTAATTAACAGCATCTGGAAATTTCGCCCTTCTTGACTCAACAGCAGATAAGTGCTTGTCTGTGCAGGTTTGCTCTTTGATAGAAGTTCCTGAGGTCAGGCCATAGACCAACGAACAGTTGCTATTTCCTCCTACATGGTCAAAGTAAGCTTATCAAGGTAGATAATCTTCAATTTCACTTTCTGAAACTTGAAATCTCACATGTTACATCATTTTATTTATATGTGAAAAAAAGCTGACCTGTCAAAATACTTTGACCTGTCCCTGTGTAACCAGCAAATTCCATTGGCGTCAACGAACCTTTTCGAGGTGTATCTGACTGTGGGAGGAAAACAAAACGAGGAGTGAGTTTTATTTTTTCGAATATTTTTAAAAATCAAACTTATGGTTAACAGAGAACCTACCCGGAATGTATGGGTTGTGCTGGGCCTTGAAAGCTGTTCCAGGGTTACAGTTCTTTCTCGAAGAAGTGATAGTTCCATACTGTTAGGCATTGCACTGAACACACGGCTTTGTGGAGGCCTTCCTCTGTACTAAATGAAGGATAATATGTTCTTGTTTAAAATAAATGCAATCCTTAAAAAGACAAAAGAAAATCTATATCTGCTTCAATCATTCACTCATTCATTCACTCATTTGAAAAATTTTATTTAGATATTACTATGTATCAGGTCTACTAAGGATAAATATCTGTTAAAATATATTTTAATTATGTAACAGCATTGTTAAACCTAATAAAATGGTAGTGTCATAATAGCTAAATATAGATCAAAACCCATAACCATATATAATTACTATTATTAAATTGTAATAGAAATATAATTCTGCATTTGTGAAGCATCAGACTTTTTAATGTGATGTTTGCCTTCTTTTATTATTTCATTCTAAGGTTAAACACTAAAGCTCTGCAACTCTTGCCTTCTGGGAATGGGTTCCATTGCTATGCTCAAGGTGGCACAAAGAATAAAAGAGAAAACCTTTCCTCCATGGGTTTTTCTCTCTCTACACCTTTATGTTCCTACAACTGGGGTCCTTCTGTGTTTTATAAAATAGAGACAAGTTACTCGCATCAGAGTGAAGTGACGGGTCATTGTAAATCTGGGGGAAACCTGGTTATATACACTGCTAGCAGCATACCTTCCCCAAACCTTTTGTGACCGCAGGCTGAGTTGAGCACAGAAGATACTGCCTCTACATTGCAATAAACATGGCAAGGTTAGCTGTAAAAAATGAGGCCTGATAAAAATGACTAGGGTAATAATTTACTAGGTTCTTAATTTTATGCCAGGCACTATGTAACATATAAGAGTTCATTTAATCCTTATACAAATTTTTTGGGGGTAGGAATCATTATTCCCCTTTTATAGGGGAGCCTCCCTAAGGCTCAGGGAGATTACAGTGACTTATACCAAATCATATAGAAAATTTGAGTGGCAGGACCCAAACACGGACCTCCCTGTCTCCCGCCCTGACCTAACCTCATGCTCTTTTCTTCCCTATACCATCCTGACTATCAGATATTTCTTTGCTACCTGGACTTTCTGATTTAGTTCATGCCATGTTTTTATTTCACAAAATGGTGAAGGAACGCTTTCACCCTCTATAAATTCTCACAAGCCATTTACTTTCTGCAAGCAGATTATGGAGATATTTTGAAGATAGCTAATCAGATCATTCTCTTATATTACTCATTTTGCTTGGAAGTGCCAAGATTATTTTTGCTCATTTGTTTTCCAACAGACTATCTAAATGGTGCACTTAAGTATAATGGAATCTGTCTTACACAAACAGGGCGGGATCCAGGAACTGCCGTGTTCTGCTCCCCGGTGTCTGAGCCTATTGGGGGTAACCTGCTGCGTGAGGTTGGAGCTGGCGGGGAAGACGTGTGTTCTGTGCCAGTTTGCCTGTAAACACAACAACACGTCACTGAACACCCAGATGCACAGAGAGGGGGACAGACCGTACCAAGAAGCTCCCAATCTGAGTTATTCCTCACAATCCGCCTTCCAAAAAGAATACTCCAGTACAACAGGCTAAGTTTCAGGAAGACGAAGCAGAAGTGGGGACCACAGCTCCAGCCACGCTCTCCTTGTCTGGCAGCAACTGCCAGCCTGGGTGGGCTGAGTGCTCCGCCCTGCTGGGATCTGTGCAGAGCTCAGAAAGGATCAAAGTTCTATTTAACAGCTCCTCCTCTTAGAAGGAGAACAACTAAGAAGTTGTTGAAAACAAGATGAAAATACAAGTAATTAGGGAACAAGGCAGCACGGCATATAATCAAGGGCTGTGGCCTGCGACTCTGAATATAAGTATTGCAAAAATTTAGGGAATAGAGCGATTAATGAAGGATACAATTAATTATAAATGTACACGTCCTGGATCAGGAAAACTACAAAAAATCCTAAAAAGGAGATATGAAAATAGAGGCAAAAAATGTTCTTTGATGGGAAAGCAAATATTGTGAAGATCTCAGTTTTTCCTACATTTTTAATGGATTCAATTCTACGAAGTCCGATGTAATACTTTTTTTTTTTGAATTTGACAAATTGATTGCAAAGTTGATTTGTCAGGAAGGGTGAGTAAATTTTAATAAGTGAGGAATAATGATAGGAGACTATCCCTACCAGATATTAATCTTCAAAAATTAAGTTGGTTCTTGCACAAGAATAGAGACAGACTCTAATTCATTTATTCATTGCTGATAAAGTTATGAAAGATACAATATGATAATTTTTGACCTATAAAATTGTCAAGCTTTAAAATACACATAGTATCCAAAGTTTAGTGGCTGCAGGGAAAGAGACAGTCTCAGGTTTTGCCAGTGGGGCTCAAAATTGGTACAAGCATTCTAGGAATCACTCTGGAAAAATATTTCAAGAACCTTAAAAATATCCATAACCTTTGACCTGGTAAGTTTACCTCTAGGACTGCACTACTAGGAATCAATTTAAAGATGTCCTTATTAAGATTTATATAAAATGATGTTCACTGCACATTACAATAATGAAAATACAGAAAAAAACTGAAAAGTTTCAGTAATAGGGAAAAACTTAATAAATTATCAAACACCCACAACTTTTTTGTTTTTTGAGATAGAGTATTGCTCTGTTGCCCAGGTTAGAGTGCAGTGGTGTCATCATGGCTCACCGCAACTTCAAACTCCTGGGCTGAAGGGATCCTCCTGCCTCAGCCTCCCGAGTAGCTGGGACTACAAGTGTACACCACCATACCCAGCTAATTTTTTCTACTTTTTTGGTAGAGATGGGGTCTTGCTCTTGCTCAGGCTGGTCTCCAACTCCTGAGCTCAAGCAATCCTCCCTCCTTGGCCTCCCAGAGTGCTAGGATTACAGGTGTGAGCCACCACGCCCTGCCTCACATGATTATTTTGTAGTCATTAAAAGTATGCTTTCAAAAATATTTGATAACATGAAAAATAGGGGTGATATAATGTGAAGTAAAAAAAGAGTATGAAAGAGTGCTACATGATACAATAGTAGGATAAACCTAGTGTTAGGAAAAAAGACAATGGAAAGAAAAGAAAAACATAATCCTGGACAAAATCAATAGGAAATTTACCAACAGCTGTCATTTCTTCATTTGTAAGTGATGGGCATACAGGGAATCTTTGATTTTTACTCCTATTTGTGGTTATTGTCCTGATGTTCCATGGTGAACTTATAGCATTTTGATAACTAGGGGGGAAATGTTGTTTCAATAAAAGTGAAACCCAAAGCCTGAACAAAATCATGAAAGTAAGGAGACACATGGCAGGTGTGTTCGTGTGTCAGAGGGAGATAAGGCGTCCAGAATGCAGAGAAGCCGTGGGAAATGGGTGTGCACAATCAAAGTGTGTGGTATCCCCCTCGACAGGGCAAACACTGGTCCTTCGGGGGCAAAAAACCTTACTCTTCTGTGTAAAGCACAGCTATACATACAGATAAACAGTCTATCTGTGGAAGTAAAATTCCATGGGTGGGGAACAATTAGGAAAAATAGTCTAAAAGGGCTTGTTAGTATGGCAATAATGAAAAAAGAAAAAGCTGAAAAACACTGGTCGATAGAGAGAGGAGGCCAGAACATGGAGGGAACGTACAACTGGAGACATCCGGATTTATTTCAATTAGGAAACAGAAATGGATGTTGATGAAAGTCCAACAGTGGAGCCCAGGTAGGCTGGGAGGAAGAGGAGAGAGCTGGTGACCGGGGCACAGGGCCAAGAAGGTGTGCAAGGTGGATAAGAGAGAGGGACCCCTGAAGAATTAACAGACGAGACCTAAATACAGCTGAAAATACCAGTCCCAAATTGTGAAAGAAACAAAAAGCTGAGAGTGGTGCTAGAATGCATCTTGAAAAAGTTCTGCTACCAGCTGAGTGTTGGCAGCCGCTCACTCCTCCACCTCCTGCAGGGCGACCGAGCTCAGCCCCTCCAGTAACCCCCACCCTTGCTGCGGACAGTCTATGGCACGGTGGCCCAGGGGTGACCTTGAAAGCCAGACAGCACTGTATGTATGCCTGGCTCTGCCACTCACTGGGGGGATGACCTTTGGCAAGTTATTCACCTTCTTTCAGCCTGTTTCTTCATTTTAGATTTGGAATGAGTATGGACTCAAAAGGTTTGTGGTGGGGAATAAATAAGATAATAAATGTAATTCATTTACCTGGTGCCAGTAAGAGAGAAAGCAACCCATAAACACTAGCTGTTATTATTAATATTAAGTATTGCCCGACACTTAAGTTAGCTGGAAAGCTCCTTTGGAAACCTAAGATCGAGGAAGAGACAAGTATCTTTCTAATAAGGCAATGATTTGATGTGACTCCCTAAGACCAAAAGCTTTTCTGAAACTCCTGCATAAAGTGAGACACATTGTTAAAGATAAGTAAAAACTGACAGGTGTGTGTGTGTGTGTGTGTGTGTGTGTGTGTGTGTATAATTTTTATAGCATTTTATATACATTATTTTATTTAAACCTCCCCATAAAGAAGTATTAATTATGTGATTTAAAAGCATTAATTAATTATTGGTTTTACAGATAAGGCCACTGAAACCCACCCAAGATCACCTCACTGTCAGTTTCATTTCGCCTAGCTGCCTATGCTAGTTACACGGTGTGACTCCTATTCTAGTACACGACTATGTATACCACTGGAACAAAATTAATCTTAAATATTCAAATTAATGAACTCATTGGAGTAGTGTCTACGTAAGATTTGATAGAGGTTGCTTTGTCTGGAATAACTGATATACCCAGTTCGACAAGTGTCTCTGTTCTATGTGACTTCTATTTCACCACGAGAGAAATAAGACTTACAGTTTTGTTCCCCTGAGAACTTCATCACTGTACACGTTGGGGGTTTTTATTCTCTGTGAATCTGAAGCAAGAGAAGGCAGCCTCCTGTGCACCGGCGTTTTCTTCACAGAAGTCTGTAATGCCCGGGTGTCTGAGTTGCGTCCCAGCAGGTGCCTGGCGGAGGAGAGGGCACTGGCCCCTCCACCCAGTGCCTTCTCCTCCTGCTCGTTCCTGGGGGAGGGAACCTGTGAGTTACTCGGGTGTACGTGCCATGAGAACAGGGGATGCGGCAGTGTGTGCTTTCGTGGGCACTGTCCAGAGCAGTGCAGCACACAGAACATACTCCTAAGTATGCTGAATGCACAGACTATCGTTTGTATTCCTATTTCAATGAAGAATCATCCGCAGGGGAATAAAGATCTAAGTTCTTCATTGTTAGTAATCAAGTAGTAAAGCCCACAAGATTAAGAACTTCATGGCTACATTCCCCTTTCCTCATCTCTCCCAACCTAATATACAATAGCAATTATTTTATGGTGCATATTGGAAGACTCTGTTTTTGTTGGGGCACACTGGCTACATTCTCCCCTGCGATGTGCTCAGGCACCTTGGAGCATGGGATTAAATGGGGTCTTCATTAGCTCATGTGCCCTGGAGTCTTCAGTGCTCAACTGTTTCCAGCCCAGAGAAGAGGCTCAGAAATTATCTGTTATACGTACTGTGTTCTATCTGCAAAATAGGCAGGTCTCTGCTGAAGTGGTTTTGCTTGAATTGTCATCACACCATTCAAATCACTATAAAAATTGTTAGAGAAGCGATGAATCTGAGAAAAGTAAAAAATTAAAATTAAAATAAAAAAATATCCAGTGCTATTCCAATTCCTGATGCTTGTCAGGAATCAGCCAGAAGCAAACGGCACACTGCAACTGGCTAATAGGAGGAAAAGTTAATGAAGGGACTGTATGTTATAAAGGAGTGGCATGAGACATTAACAAGGAATTGCTTGTGACAGTGGGGACATTTAGCACACTAGGCCTGACGTGGGAAAAATGAGGGAGAGGCTCCTCGCCCCTGGAGAGAACAGCTGCACAGAGAGGGATGCCACCAACCCACTGCTGCCGACAGGCAGCCGGAGGACAGCAGGGCGGGGCCTCATCCTCCTCCCCATCCTCTGAGCTCCCGGGAGCTGGAGGCAGGGAGCTGACCTGCTCAATGTGTATCAGCCTCTGGGCTCTCCAGGGAGTGGAAGGCGGAGAGGATGAGGGCAAGAAGGGGAAAGGCCTCAGGGATCCTAGTTCCATCCCAGAGTCAGAGAGACAGGCTGGGGGGAAGCCTGAGCATGAGATCCAAAAGGCTTCCATCTGAATCCCAGTTCCAATGGCTTCCTGGCTGGTGACCTTGGACAGATCACTTTGCTCTTGAAGCTTTAATTTCCTTGTCTTTAAGTTGGGGAATAATGATATCTACTTCATAAAGCTACGGTCAGAATTGAGTTAGATGACATTTGTGAAAGCATGAAGTAAGGGCTAAATAACTATTAATTCCCTCTTCTGTTCCACAATATGACCAACGAGGACTTAAAATAATATTTAGATTCACGTGAACAGGATTTGCAAGACTAGAATTCTATTCTAGTTCAAGAACAGACGTAGCAACCAGTCACATTTTCCGTGTATTGAATATATGTGAATAGAAATTTTAGAGGCATAAATTAAGGCCAATTATAATTACCACTAGAATGCTTTGATTATTTCAAAATAGGCTCTGTTTTTATTTTATCTTTTCTTTTAACTTTGCTGTCCATTCATTTTCTTTTAACATTTATCCAAATAAAGAAGTCATCAAAACAACAAAATAGCTATTTTAAAAAGCTCCTTACCTTTTAAAATTTCCATATTTCTCAGATCTATTTATTTTGCCTGAGATTTAAAGGTTCTTTTCTATATTGTCAACTGTTCATTTTATGAGATTCATACTGCCTATTAAACAGTATGAACTGAACTTGTCAGAGCAGTTTAAAGAGACTAAATAATACAATAAGCAGATAACAATTCCAAAAAAATTCTTTTGAATAGAAAAAGCAAAGACTACTTATTGTAAAGCCCTTACTCTACAGAGTAAAACAAGCCTATTAGACACTCTGTTTCACTCACTGCTCCCTGAACCACAAACCCCATTCACGCCCCTGTCCTTTCAGCGTAACGAAGATATTCTGTTTAGTTGCTCCTGTTCTAGGTGCATAGTTTTGCCGCTGCCTTGAATATCCTCTCTCTTTTTCAGCTTAACAAATCATACTCTATCACCTAGGTTCATGGTTTACTCTACTTTGTGAGAGGTATGATATTTTTCCTCCAAACCCCACAGCATTTGATCTAAAGCACATCTAATTACAAAATATTATATGAAATATAATATCTAATTAGCATCTGATTATAATAAAAGGTAAACACCTATTCAGTGGCTACTCTATGCCATACACTGTACTAAATGTTTTATTTCCTTTAATTCTCACAGCTTCCTACCTCATAGATCCCATAGATCAGGAAACTGAGGTTTTTGAGAGAAAGGGACTGATTTGAGATCATGGAGTTAATAAATGGTGACATCAAGCTCAAAATGTATGGTCCATACACAAATTCTCATTCACTCTACTGTAGACTATATTGCTTTTCTTGTGTGTGTGTGTATGTGCGTGTGCACACACTTGAGTAGTGTTGTTTGGCATGGCTTGACTCTCTCCACCTAAATTGTAAATTGTATGTAGCTCACGCCCAGGAAACCTGCCTTATCCTTTCTCTCTACTCCCCGACACCAGATGGGCTACAGGAAACAACCTCCTTAGCACTACTGAAGACCTGCCATGAACAAGTTCGGCCTTTCCAGCCTTGCCTGCTACTAGATGTTTGAATAAGAGCATGCAATTCCAGAAAAATGTATTGATTACTAAGCAGATGTCAGATTCTGTGTCAGCAGCTCTTACATATTTCTGATTTTACCCTTACAATCTCTTAGACAACATCGTATTATCTTCATTATACAGATGAGGAAACTAAAGTCTAAAAAAGTTAAACAGCATGTCCAAAATAATACCCCTCATAGGCCTCTTCAGTCCAAACCCCTTGTTCTTGCCACCGTGCCCTGCTGTTTTAGTATCCTGTCCCCAAACATGCCCCATCTTTCATCACTGACGCCTTTGCTTTGCCTAAAATGGCCCACCCAGAGTTCTCACGCCTAGAAGCCCTACTCATTTCTTCTTGTTTCTGCTCAAATTTCACCTCCGATGTAAAAGACCAATCCTCATCCTCTAATCAGGATGAATCATTCTGTCTTCAATTCTCCTACACATCGCTATTTTTGCACGTCCCTCCCAGAATGCATTGCGTTCGACCTTGTGTTATAGTTCTTTGTTTCACTAGGTCAGCCACTATGTTTTATTCATCCACTATCTCCTCAAAACACCTTAATTACAAACTCAACAAATGTTGAATGAACCTAATATATACTCATTGATTCTCTTATCACTTTGGCAGAAGAGGAGGAAACTATTTATAACTTTCAAATTTGCTAGAAATGTTAGGGAAAAGCATTTCTTTCTCTCTCAAAATATAGAAAAGAGCTCCACATTTCAAGGCAGTGTCTGCAGGTCCCTGCTCATTAAAGAAGGTGGTGATTCTATTAAATAATCATACTGCATTTTAGTCTTATTGACAAATGATCCAAGTATCTTGACACTGGAATTTAATAGAATGGCGCTCTTGCCACACTGACGTGAGAGACATAGAGACTGAAGATAAGATAGAAGAGTGTAAAACCACCTACCTGGGGTGGATTAAGATGGGAAGCCAGGGGTATGCTCCGGGTTTCCGAACTTCTGGATGGGGGAACACTTGATATATCAGCGGGGAAACGGGAAATGAGCACATGTGGAGATTTGTTTTCAGCTACTTTCAATTTTTCTTTCTGTTTTTTCCCTTCTGTGTCAACAGAAGAATTATGAGAAGAATCAGAAGAATTATAAGAAACATCAGATTATCTAATACAAATACTTAAAATTAACTCTTCGAAAAGAGTATTTGTTCTTGAGTTACCAGGAGTCCATGCTATGGTCACTGGTAAAAGAACATTACTACAGAAAGCTGAGACCCGCCCCCCCCCCCCCCCATGGAGTGATTGGTTGATGCGACTATCATTTCAGTGGTGTATGTAGGAAAACAGACTATACGATGGGTCAATAAAGATTCTCAGTATTTTTTAAAAGCCCAACTGATCCCGTTGGCTGGAAAAAGAACAGAATTTAAATTAACATAATTACTGCCTTATTGTACAAATTGATTACTTAAAACTAGTCCTTACTGTCCACAGCTGATATTTCTATGATTTCTTTCTGCTCAATTTTAAGTAGTTTAGAGAACATCTATAAGTTGAAATAAAGATTAAGTGATTATTCAATTGGCTACGCTTACATTTTACTTTACAAATAATGTCATGACCAACTAAAAACAAGTATCTCACTATTAGGGATCCATTAGGTAAGCTTTTTTTTAAACCACAATAAAAAGAGTAACTTCTGGCTTTTTTCTTATGTATTTCTGTGTTTTTTTCAGCGTGCATATGCATTACCTTTATAGCTCAAAAACAATAACACCCTTTTTGAAGTGATTCGACATCATTTGTGAATAAAGGTAGAAAGCCCACTTCTCACCCTAGTCATATCTAGGTGTGGCCTGAGCCAGGTGGGAGAGCACAGAGCGGAGGAAGAGGGGTCTTGTTTTTTTTCTTATTAGGCCAAATTCTACAAGTAAGTACCTGTGAGTGTAGTTTCCCAGTTTTTTCTAATCAGCTCTTCCAAAATTTCCACCACATTTTTCCAGACATGATCAAACACTTCGGCTGCCACTGAATCTTTGATACAGTCGTGAGGGGAAACAGGAGGAAGTCCATGTTTCTGCGATTTCCTGCCGTGGTGAGCTGGCTTTTGTTCAAGACATTCATCATCACTGAGCATAAAAACCCATTCTAATTACTAAAAGTATCAATGGTTAGAGTTAAAATAATTCTATCTATCATGCATGCATATATGTATGTACATTTATACATATATGGATAACATTCATTCTTTTTAAAGTAGCACATTGGCTTTAGGGGGAGTTTTTTCTTTTATGAGACAGGATCTCACTCTGTTGCCCAGGCTGGAGTGCAGTGGCATCATCATAGCTCACTGCGACCTCCAACTCCTGGGCTCGAGGGATCCTCCTGCCTCAGCCTCCCCAGTAGCTGGGACTACCACAACTGGCTGATTTTTCTATCTTTTTGCAGAGATGGGGTCTCACTCCTTCAAATGATCCTCCTGCCTCAGCTGGAGCCACCATGCCCGGCTGGGTTTTTTTTAATATATACAATTTTTACTTGTCAATTATACCTTAATAAAACTGGGGGAAAAAACAAAACAAACCAAAAAATCCCCAACTCCTAGTTTCATTGCTCTGTCCTATTGGTTTTTTTCCCGTATCTATTTCATTTTTTTCTGCTCTTTGTTATTTCCTTTCTTCTACTAAATTTGGGCTTGGTTTGTTCTTCTTTTTCTCATTCCTTCAGGTGCAAACTTAGGTTGTTTATCTGAGATAGTTCTTGTTTCTTACTGTAGGCATTTAATACTACGAACTCCCCTCTTAGAACCGCTTTTCTGTGTCCCATAGTTTTGGGTCTGGATTATTGTGTTTCCATGTTCATCTGTCTCAAGATTTTTTTAAATTTCCCTTTTGATTTCTTCTTTGACCTTCTGGTTGTTCTATGTGTTGTTTAATTTATACATATTTGCTAGTTTTCCAGTTTTCTTTCTGTTATTG
The DNA here is from genome assembly GCA_004363605.1 of Indri indri. Lineage (NCBI taxonomy): Eukaryota > Metazoa > Chordata > Mammalia > Primates > Indriidae > Indri > Indri indri. The sequence continues at coordinate 69,415 of RJWJ010003391.1, forward strand.
ATTTGTAGTTTTGTACCATGTGGTCAGAAAAGATGCTTGATATGATCTCAATCTTCTTAAATTTGTTAAGATTTGTTTCAACAAAGTGTTATTTTTTAACGTACGAATTTTTGATCACGAGGCACATTTTTATCATACAATATCTGTAGCCTTTCTTAAAAATAAAATATAAATTTAGTGCAGAGACTAGAACTTCCCCTTTACCCTTTTGGGTAGCTACACATAGAACACCTGGAGCCCCTGGGCATGAGGGCCACTAGCAACCTTGTCTACTTGCACTGCATGCAGGACATAATTCTTGTTTCCTGTCTGTGCCGTGTTGTCAAGAATAAAGGGACACACTGCTCTTGCATATACACTGCCTGCTAGGAATCTAAATACTTTGGGGAGCACATTACTCTCAAAAGAATAGAAATCTTTCAGATAAGTAAAGAATATACAAAACACTAAATGAGCATATAATAAAAAATAAATATCAAATAAATTAATATTATACTATGAAGTCAATGTCAAATAAAATTCTATTTACTTCTCTTTTCTATCAAAAGCAAAATACTCTTCAATCTTTCCATCCACATCATAAATCTCTTCTTCCAGGGATGGACATGCCGTCAGGTCAGCAACCCCTGTGCCATCAAGGCCCGGCAGGGCAGAGGCTGAGAGTGCTGCCGGGACTATCTGGGAGCCAGAGATGCACAACCTATGTGGAAAAAAAAAAAAAAGAATCCACATGGGAGTGCGTAGAACATCAAAAGTGCAATGCTTGCATAATCGTGGTGCATCTTTAAATTATCCATAAAGTACAGGATCCCAAATTAAAAAAATCATTAAATATTACATTTGACAAAGCTCATATCCTTCAAAACACTTGAACATAGGCATCATTGAAAAATTTTAAGGTCTTCTTAAAAGCCTAAATTATTCTATGAGTTTGTATCCTCTTTGGCTATAATGAAAGGATGTCTGAGCACTGTCTCCAATATGTATGAATGGCATAAAGAGATATCAAAGTCTGTGAGTGAGCAAGAGAAAACAGGACAGGGTTTTATTTCTTCTGTTGCTACTGCTTGGAGGCTTAGGATGCATCACAATCAGGCAGTTTTTGATTCTGCCTTTACCTTTCATGGTGCCTTTGGGATGAAAGAAGGCTGACGTTAACTACCTTGTATGTGTGCACATGTGTATTCCATATATATTTTACATACATACACACACACGGATATACACATGTCATCAATTCGGAATCAGAAGATCTGCCCTTCACCGAAATCTAAACTTCCAAATTTGGCGGAGCCAAGGCTAATGGATGAGATAAACATGAAAAGGTGCAACTAAAACACAGTTAGAAACACCTTCTGAGAGTCACTTATGCGAACATACTCTCTGATGCCGCTGCTGTGTTCACGGGCATCAAGTAAGGGTTTGTGGCCCGCAGGACTGGGCGCGTGGCCCTGGAAGTGCCGGAACCCTTCCTCGGCCGGGGGCATCAGCTGCCTTCCTAGTACTCTGCAAGGTAAAGAAGAAAGTAAGAAGCTACTAACATTTCTGAGTAGACAAGGGAAAAAGGGTTTGAGATTTTAAAGGTAGGACACAATAACAATTCTGAAGGCACCTGTGTGACATGATAAGGTAAGTACGGGCACAAGGGGAGCGTCCTGGTGACACAAAGGAAGTGCACCTCTCAGAGAGCTTGAGAGAGCAGCCAGGCCATTCTCGCCACTGACTGGGTCTTGAGGCCAAGTTCTCAGGCTCCCTAAGCCACTGATTCCGTTTGCTTGTCTTTCATATGCAAGATAAAATAAGCGCTGCCTTGCAGGGCTGACCAGTGGTTTAGACATAGCACATGTGTGTCAGACTCAGGTGCCTCGGGCCATGCTCTCCATGGTTCGCTAGCATATACACAATGAATAAATACATATAAGCATGCACACTTGGTTTATGTACCTTACGCTCTTTTCGACCTTCCCTCCTTCATTTTTATCTTAACTGTGTACGATAACATTGTCAGGAATAAGTCTGAGCTCCTGTTTGGTAAGTGCATCGTGCTAGCAAAATGAGCAGCCACGATTGGTATCTAGTGGGCACAGCACACTCTTTAAGGCAGGCGGCTTATGAAGGATGTAAAAGAAAAACAAAAACCACCTACTTCTTCAAGATTTTTTAAAGAGTTATCTAGTCGAGGTAACCAGAAAATCCATCCGAATTTATCTGAGTGTTCTAATTTATTGTCCCCAAATATAATCTAGAGGAACTTTCAGATAACTGGGATAAATTTTCTCCTATGTAGACTGGCTGAGTGACTGAAGGAAGAAAAGCCTCTCTTCATACCCAATCTATAGTCTCCATCACTGATATAAAATGCAACAAATGATCCCCCACATAAGAAATGGGGTGAGAGGGAAAGGTTCACCTATTTAGTCATTTAGCAAACAATCCCTGCCCACCTGCATCCCTCACACTGTTCTCGTGATGCGGACAGACACATGTTGCTCACATACTATTGAATGCGAAGGTAAAAAATAACTTCTACCATCCTTGTATTTGTTACATACGTCATGTCTTTCTGAGCTAGATTTGCTTCTCACAAACTAAAAGGCACTTGAGTACTGGAATGTCTCAAAAGTTCCTCAGATACCAAAACAAAGGGCATGATTTCTCAGTACATGACTGTGTTCTGGATAATATTTCGACCGGGTAAGTGCTTCCAGTCAAATGTATGGATTGCATTAAACCAAGTCAGGAGTGGGCAGTCCAAAAACCCATTCCAGAGAATTCTGTGAACAAGATCCCTACCTCAGATGGAGGGACCTTCTTGCCCACTCACTGCATTCAGCCAGTAGATTCTGCGTCTGGGGGCTTACTTTCCCTTCAAACAACATTTCCTCGACCTCCCAGAATAACTGTTGCACTCTCTGTGCATTGGCTTTGTCAAATTCCTGAAACAGAAATACACACTGAGTTGTAACACTAAATGTGACAGAAACATGGGCTTCGTAATCAATGATATTTATAAATTTAAAGTAACCCATTATAAAGAATGGAGTATTAACACGGTAAAAAGAATGTGGGCTTTGCAGTCAGACCTACCAGTGCTCCAGTTTTTACTTTTCAGATAAAGTATAATATATCTCGTTCTGAGGCTCAGTCTCTGTAATTGTCCAAGAGAGGTAATTCCTACCACATGAGTTAGAAGATTTTACATAGATACAGTTAAAGGTCTAGGTATTCATACTGACACAGGCATCAATACAGATACACATACACACACCTACATATCTATGCACACATATGCATAGTCATATGTCACACATACAGTTGTGCCTGACACACCTAAGCATATCTGTAAAATACAAGCTATTTTTTTTCTGATGATATCACAGAAAAGGAAATTACATTTGTAGAAAGGGCCATTAACCTTCTTTTAATTGATGAAGCAGAAAAAATTTAAAAATCCTTACTTATCTTAATAAGTGTACTTATTAGGGTTAGGCCAGAATATTAATTTTTCCTCTGACCTTGAGATTCTTGCACTGTGGCTACAGTGAACTGTAGATGAGAAAACCTTTCTGCCTTGCTAGCTGGTCTTGGTTGGGAGGTAACACTCCCAGAGCTCTCACAGCCAAAAGGAGAATGGAAACACTATTGTAATTGAAAAAACCAACACTACACAGGTTGGCTCCAGGACAAGAGTCCCAGCCATGTTTTCTAGGAGTATGTGAATCTGAGATCTAATTCGCAACTCACAGCAACAAAGCACATATTCAGTCTGACATACTTGAAGCCAAATGGTCAATCAAGGTTGATTTTCACAGAATACTATTCACTGTTTTCTATGTTAGTTCTTCTCTCAAATTAACAATAAACCGGATTCCGAGATTACGGGGGAGATGAATTATTTCTTTTAAAATGCACAGAAGAAGGAAACTAATAAAAATAGTTATCTTCTAGGAGGGGTCTGAGTGCCTGGGGCATGGGAGAAGGCTCACTTTCATTTTTCGATCTTTTGCATTTTGTTGCTTTTGCAAATATTTCCCATCAAAAAATAAATACATTTTTAAAAATTAAAATGAAAAGCATTGTAGGATCTGGAGTATTTTACATTCTATAAATGGAAGTCATAAGACTCCCCCAGGTAATTCCATGAAATTCTGTACTAAAAAATTCCTAGAATTTGGAGAGTCTGAAGCAATGGCTCTAGGCCTTGTCCCCATGGGCACAGCCATGAGGAAAGAGGATGTGAGAGAGGGTGGCAGTGAGTGGGCGGGAGGGTGGGGAGTGGGCAGCTGATCCTAAGTGAGGGAGTCACATGTTTGCATGTTTGAAAAGTCCTCTGAGCCATTCTGAGCTGACTCCCTTCCAGACTCCCCTCTCCAACGCCCCTCCTGCTACCACTGCTTTGAGAATCAGCGCTGCACAGCTGTACAGGGAAGGAGATTCAGATGTGCTGGGGGGAGTGCGGAACTGCGTTTAAAGAAAGCAAAGAAAACCGAAAAAAGCACACACAGGAGGTAAAAAACAGAACACCCAACGCACTGGAGCCAGTTGGGCTTCCCAAAAGGCTGTGTCCCAGGACTCTCAGAGACACACGAGGGGAGAAAGAGGCAGAAGACTGCAGAGTCTGCAGTTCCTACCCAGAGCTTTCACCCAGGGAGATGCCCACTCTCACAACAACAAAAGCAAAGTCGAAGTTAACAGCTTCCACCAGGGTTAGACGGTAAAGGTGAAGTATTTGACTTAGGATATTGGGCGGAAATGCTCTAATCATGGTGGCGTTTCACAGTTTTATTCGGAGTTCTTCATTGTCTATCAGCGTTTATCCTGAATTTCCAGCCATAGACACCATACGAGTCATGCGGAACGTGTTATCGGGGCAGGGTTGGAGCGTGGAAAAAACAAAACTATCTACAGCTGAGACTGCCCTACGGGATTATGACTGATTTTTATTTTTCTCTACATTTCGCTATTTTAATATTTTTACATGTAACATGTAAATGCTTTTATATGTCTGCATGTGTTGCTATATAATAGGTAATATTGTTATAATTGGTAAAATAAGTACTGTTTTCATAATCGGTAAAAAGACTTTCTGAACATAAGGAAGCAATTTGTCACTGTAAATTGTAATTACAAGATTACCCAAAACATTCTGAGACATACATCATCTCTCCAAGAATAAACTGAGCTCCTCTCGGTCGACAAGCCAGTAGTAGAGCTCTGTGTGGCAGACCCAGACCAGGAGCTGGGGGCTTCCGTGGGCGTGCGGCTTCCGCTGGACGAGAATGGTGATGGGGACTCACTGCAGGGATGGACGCAAACAACAGAAAGACCATTTACCGGAAGAGGTTACACTGCTAAGCGGCGTCACTTCTCCGAGCCCACTTTCTCTTTCTTTTGTTAAATACGTTTGTTAATTTCACAGTACACTAATTTAAAAATATTTTTGCAGTGCAACATTTTCCCTAGGTTAAAAATAAAACTGCGTTTTACTTATGGAAATTCACAGCTAATCACTGATTTTGTTTCCCACATCTGGTATGGGCATTTTGTGATTTTTAAATTAGAAGCATTTAATAGGTTAATTCTTACCGGGTATATTTATCAATGGCTTTCTGCACATTTCTTGTAAAATGCGTAGGTAAAGGATCTTTGCTTTTGACAGCAAAATTGTGCTTTCTATGTCCTTCTGACAGTCCTCTTCTGAAAAATAAAATAAAACATGAACAGTCTCCCTAACATAATAATATAGTTTTAGTCATTAAGACTTTGAAAATGTCGTGTTTGTATAAAGTTGCTCCTCTTCTCCTGCCATGTCCCCTAAATACACGTGTGCGCACCCCCCGCCCTGACATCCTGAAGAAACTGAGGCCCAAACCTTGCCATTTTTATTTTTTTTAGAATCAAGGTTGCTATCAACCCACATGCACCTTTATGTGAAATGGTAACAACAACTTTTTGTGACAGCCAGAGAAGTAAAAGTTGCTCCAAACAGCTGACGGTATTTCAGACATGGCCTTACTGCAAGGCCTAAGGCTTGGCAAGTGCGACACGGGCTGGATTTTAGGTCCCCATTGTCCCTTAACCAGGACCCTTCATACTTGCAAAACCCAACCAGGCCTCCAGTAAAAAAAAAAAAAAAAAAAAAAGAAAGCATCAAGCCCATATTAATTCTGAAACATATGAAATTCTTTTGAGTCACTAAAAATTACACAAACATCTAACTCATTTTACTTTAGCACTGTTGTTTGGTGTGTATCCTGAGTTTGAGAGCATTAGGAAATATTAAAATTTAATGGAGAAATAAAACAGAAGAAATATCTAGGTTTTAAATAAGCTATTAAACCTACCTGCTGTAGCACCGTTCATGTTAATCATTCAATGAACCTCTTAAAACATTTACTTCTTTCTAGTCAAAACAGCTCCCTAATGTTTAACAGTCAACAGCTTTCGTTCTTTGAATAGAAATCTTATTTCCTCAAAGAAATAAAACATATTAAGATATGATAATGAATTAGAAAAAAACCCTTTCGACTTTCAATATTTCTAATAAGGACACCACTATAGCATGCATTAAGAAAAACGTTTGTTTTTGCTTTCCATTAAAATGATACCTAACTTTCAACACTTGTATTTTTTAATGTAAATGGAATAAATTCTGTTTTAAATTATGTATCAATAGTACTCTACAACAAAGGGAATTTTAAAAACAAATTAGTTACTATAAACAGAGATTAGGAAGAATCTTCCTAATAGAAGTATCTTCCATAGATGTGCCTTCCACAGATGTATCTTGTACAAGAGAGAATGATAGAACTATGATTTTTTCCTCTCCTTTTTGCTTCTATGTCTTAAGTACAACCAAGTAATTCTAAGGATAAAGATGTTAAAGAAAGGGTACCAGAGAGAAGAACATAGAACAAGCTTTTATGCTAACAAACTGCTTTACCTTCAACCTTCTTCAGTTGTTTTTAAGCCATTAATTATTGATCCTTTACATGTAGCTCAACAACTTTCTAGGTAAATATAAAAATATTGAATGACAAAAGAAAGCAATCAGCAGTCAACTAAAGAATTACATCAAATAGATCTGTTTTGAACATTAAGAAATACACACTGGTATATGAGTTAATAAGTTATAGAGAAAAACTTTAAAACTCAACATGAGTTACCTAAAACATTGTCCTTTTATGATACATATCTATATAATAATAACAGCTGATTAGAATTTGCTCTGTCATTGATGCTTTGATCAAGTTACTTTTTCTCTTTTGGACTCAGTATTATCCATGTCCGTAAAACAATGACAGTACTGCCAACTTTTGTTATACTATTATGCGACTTAAAATGGATGAAGTATATGAAGTGTCTATATATAATCAGTGCTACATAAATCCAGTTTACCTGCTCACTGCTCTTACTATCATATGCTACTCTGTGATAAAGCACTGTCTCTTGTTTCTTTGTACCACCCATAGCATTTCGTATTACATAGATCTCTTCACATTTTAACTTTTTATTGCGATCTTCACACCTTATTCATTTTTTAATCTGTAGCACCTAAAATAATCCTTGTCATACAAGAGGTGCTTGCTATGTTAGTTGAAAGAATCAATAGGTGAAGATTTAATTAGTGACTCAGACACAGAACATGTTTTGCTCTGTACTCTAAATGTTTATGCTTAAAACAAATGATTACGTGGTGATCAGACATTAAAATATTCTCCAAATTCAAGATATTTTTGTGAGAAACTTTTACTTTTTATAAAGAAAGAAAAGTCACAGCTCTTCTTTGAGTAGCTGATATCCCAAATATGACTTTTACCCCCAAATGGAGCCTCTGCTCCTGTCATGACCATTTTTCTTGCTTCTAGCTCCTGGGCTGCCTTTTGTGCAACTTGAAAGCTAAATTCACTAATGGGACGCTTGCTGGTTTGTTTGTTTTATTTTCAAAGAACAATAATTTCTTCCCCCAGAAAATGCACTCCTTTTGTGGGGGGGTGGGGGCTTAGGGGGAGGAGGTCTTTTGAAACTAAGTAGAAACTTATTTACAAAGTGGAGGAACTAATTCTTCTCTTCACATTACACCATATCCTTTCCAAGGTCAGCATCCCTACCCACTGGGAAGTGTGGCTGAAGACAGGTCTCATGTGGGAAGTTTGGCAATGATCACAGAAATGACGATGAAATGGATGCCTTAAAGCACTGCCCACTTCCACGCCTTTTCTCCATCTTTTTTCTCCTCTGCTCTTCCCTTCCTGGTCTCTGCCTGAGGAACTTCTTGACCTTCAGAGTTCAGTGTAATAACATATAAATTTGACCACACATTTCAGAAGATACTGGGTGAAGAGGCATTTGAGCCCAAAATACAATGACTGCCCAAGGTCACCAAGACAGTAGGGATGGACTTTGTCCCAGGAGCCAGGCCAGTGACTTGCACATACTCCGGGCACCACAAGTTACTAGCACTGGGAATCAAGGCCAGAGTTTATAAAATATGGCTTTTTTTTTTTTTAACATCTTGTTTGGATCTTTTGGTTTCTCTGTCCTCTAACCAAGCACTGCACTGTTATTCCGTGCATAATGTTGAACATCTTTAATCTTCTGTAAACTGTCAACTCCTATACATGCTACACAGTCTAAGAAAGTGTATACAACTTACAGGATCCATCCTGTGTTTTAAAACTTGAATGTAGTGGGATGACTATTAAGCTTCTATTACATAGTACATAGATATATAACAAGTTCACACTAGTTCTGTCTATACTGCTTAAGTTTTAGAGATGATAAAATATGCTTGTCTGTACATTCAAAACTGTTCATTTGGGGACAGGACCTAGGTTCCCTTTGGGTGTACCGAAGTGCAATCACTAAACCATATTGTACTAATGTGTTGGTGCATCAAAGTTAAGGCAAAGAGCCATTCTCCACCAATCACTCCATTCCAGTTATCAGGGAAATAATTTAATCATCTAGTTTTACTTTTTTAAGGTTGTTTCTTGAGAGCCCACAAACCTCTGCCACCTTGCCCTGCAGAAATTGAAAGGTTAAACAGTGATGGCTGCTTTCAAAATTTTGTATTTCTATTTGAAACGATGGCCTGAAATGAGCGCTGTATTCTGAACGGGTTAAAATGCGGGATGGCTTTCTGCACTGTCGCATACGCAGGCGAGGCCACTCAAGGGTGGCCGTCACGAGGCTGCCCCTCCAGCAGGAAACACTCACAACGCTCTGACTTGAGACAAACAAGTCTGAGAAGCAACTGCGGCTGGGACCGATGGAGAAGTTATCTCAGCCACGACCAACGCTGCTGACAGCCACCGAGCCCCTGTGCTCGCGAAGGCGGATGATGTCAGCACGCCGGATTTCATGAGTGGGATTCCGGCTTTGCAGGCAAGAAACAATCACGCACGTCGCGCACAAACAGGACACAACAGAGAATTCATCCCACGTCCCTTCCCAGACGAGGACTTACCCAATCACAATCAGCCCCAGGCCTGGGTCGGCGTCCCCCCGGCCGGGCACCGCGCCATCAGGCTCACGCGCCGCCTGGAGGTGGCTCCCCGCGCGGGCCCCACGCAGGCCGCGGGCGGCCACGCGCCCCCGCGCCCCGGCTCCGCGGCGGCCCAGCCCTGCACCCGCGCCCCGCTAGCCCCGCGCGGGCGGCCGGCTCGCCGGGCCAGGGGCGCTCCCCGCCGGCCGTGCGCGGCCCATGGGCGCGGCTGCTCGCGGGGCGCCCCGCACTCCCCTCTCCCGTGCCCTGGGCGCTCGCCCTTCCCTCCTCCTCCTCCTCCGCGGCCGCCGCGCCCCTCCTGCTAATCCCGCCGCTCCCCGCCCCGCCCCACCCCCCGGTCCCTGCCCCAGACCTCGGGAAAAGCACGCGACTCCCCTGTCCCTGCCAGAGGCCAGATTTCACAGCCCAGCGGCCTCTCGGCGCCGCCCCCCCGCGCTCCGGGCCTCGCGCGCACCCGCCCGGCCTTCCACCCTCTCTGAGCCGGAGGGGCTGTCGTGTTTGCTGCCTTTAGTTCTTCCAAATAGAATTTAATTCACAGGGGGAAGGCAGACAACTGCAGGGAGATTTAATCTATCTCCCCACTCCCATCGAAGGATGCCTAGATTGGGTGTGGGGGGTGAGCAAGTGAGGTTAAAAAGGGATGAAGCCCCAGATCTGGAAAACGCAAGATCCATTACTCGATTGACAGGAACTCCAGGACTACTTACGTACACCAGAGATTTATATCCTCCCATGTCGTGTTTCTCCATCTGCAAACCGATGCTTTATGTCACACAATCCAACACATTTTCTACAGACCGGAGAGCATGCTTGCCGTTTGCTGTATTAATAGGTGCTTGTTTCAATTTTGGAGTCACACAATTATACCAGGACCAGAGTCCTTGCAGTTCATAGTGCGAGATAGTGAGACTACCGAGCCATCCTTTTCATAAGGTAAAAAAGATAGGAGTGAGGTAGCTGGGGTAAAATATATTTTCAAAGCAAAGTATCGAAGGGTGGGCGCTGCACAAGGAATGCATTTCCCCACTAAAGGGTTTTTAGTAATTACAATTAATCAGGTGGATGCTGGTACATTTCCCAGCCCTGCCCTACCATATCCCTTCTCTGAGAGCTGAGGCCATCTACGTTTGAACACGTCCAAACTATTCCTCCTGCTCAGTACCCGGTTTTACCCTATTTAGTAGGGGAAAAGTCTGGTTTATTATGAATGGGCACCACTAACATGATGGTAAGAAACTTATACCAACAACAAAAACAGTACTCTATTTCTTGAACTAAGGATACAGCCATCCTCACCATTTTTACAAATAATCAATTTTCAAGTGATAAGTAATGATAAATTCTAAAATTAACGAGATTTAAAATCTTGATACATATATATGTATGTATGTGGGATGTGTGTACCCATATCTATATCTAGCTATATACCAGGAAAACTGAGGGTGTCTGACGTCAACACAGACTGAGGGGTGGGGGTGGGGTGGACAAGACAGAGAAACAAAAGAAAGTTAAAAATGAACAGTAAGATCCAAACATATGCTGGTTGCTTTACATATATTATTTTTACATAGATTATTTTACTATATTATTTAACACCCACGGTAGATCGATTTTGTTGATGAAAATACTGATGGCAGAGACCTCAAGTAACGTGTTTAAGGCCACACGGCTAGGATGTAGTATGTGCGTGTGTGTGTGTGTGTGTGTGTGTGTGTGTGTGTCCCAGATATCTATTACTGTGTAACAAACCACCATAAATTTAGTGGATTAAAACAACAGGCCTTTGGTTATGCTCACGATCCACAGGGTTCAGGAACTCCGGCAAGATGTGGTTGAGTGCCTCTTCTGCCCTGTGTCTTCTGCTCTATGTCAGGTCACTCAGTGGTATTCAGCTTGTGGCTGGCATGGCCTGGAGGCTCCACAAAGGCTTCACTCCTGTGTCTGCACCCTGGGAGGAGGGAATGCTGGAAACCTGGGCTCAGCTGGGCCCCTCTGTCGTGTAGCCTCAAGGCTTCTCCAAGTAGTCCCTCGGCAGAGCAGTTAATTTCTACATGGTGGCTGAATACTCCAAAAAAGCAAGACAGAAGCTGTCGGCTCTATTCAAGGCCAGCCTGGGACTGGCATAGTGTCACTTCCACTGTACTCCATCTTCAAAGCAGTCATAGACTGGGAGGGTTGGAAAATAACCCCACCTCTCAATGGGAAGAGTGTCAGAGAATCTGCAGCCATCTTTAGTCACCATAATCTTCCTCTGGCCACAAACCATTTGCACTCCTCACACTCAGTCCTCTCAAGACTCTTAGAAGTTTTATCATCTAAATCACATCCAAGTGCAGATGAGGCTCCTCCCTGGGCACATTTCCTTTATATCTGAAGAACTGTGAACTAAAGAGACAAGCCAGCAGCCTTCCACACACCCACCAACAGTGCAGAGACAGAGATAGGGTAAGGCAATCCACACGCTTGTCCAACCAGAGGGGCGCCAGGAGGCACGCAGCAGTCACTGTGGATCCCAGCACCTTGGCGGGGGCCCACTTCTGCTCACTGCCTTCTCCCAGGCCTTGGCTCTGTCCTGGGGCTCTGGCTTCCACCCTGGGAGATATCCTCAGGGGTAAGAAACGGCCCAGGTTTGCAACTGATTAACTTCTCAGCCCGTTTCCCTCCACAGAAGGCTGGGGCAGGGGGTCCCTAAGTCTGTGCCTCTTTTGGTCCACACCAGTGTTGCCTACACCACTCCACCAACATAATTCTCTTACAAACTTTGTGGTTTTCTTTGAATTTCACCAGAGTTTACTCCATTAGTCATAAACCACACCAGCAATTCTGAGGTGGGCCCTTAGTCCACCTTTGAGACTGCTGTTGCCCAATTCTCTTAAGACTTTTAAAAGCCCCATTGTTTAGCCTGGACCGTCTGTAAGATGTCCCTAAATCTTTCTGAGGTCTTAATAAGCCAAACCTTTGATTTCACCTTTACCACTGCCTAGGATTTGATCTTTGCCCAGAAGCCATTTCTTAGTTTTGTCCTGAAAGATTGTAATGGTGCAACAGTTTTATTTTCAAACCCTGCAAATCCTGACTCTTTTATATTTCATATGAATTCTTCTCAAAACCTGAATAGTTAGTTCCTTCTTTCATTCATGCTGTAGTTTGGATGTTTGTTCCTCAAATGTCATGTTGAAATTTGATCCCAGTGTTGGAGGTGGTTGGCTCATGGGGGCAGATCCCTCATGCGTGGCTTGGTGCCGTCCTCATGGTAATGAGTGAGTTCCGGCTCTGTTCGTTCCCTCCAGAGCTGACTGTTCAAGAGTCTGGCACCTCCGCTCTCCCTTTCTTGCTTTCTCTCTTGCCGTGTGATCTCTGCATAACTATTAGTGAATAGTAATGTATTCGTTATATAATGTTAGTTCATTCATTGTGACAAATGTACTACAATAATATAAGATGTTAACGATAGGGAGAAACTTTTCTGTAAATCTGAAACTGTCCTATGATAAAAGTGTATTTAATAAATGCACTAATCTCCTCTACACATCTAAATGTATTTTACAAAGTTAGTAACTACTTTCAGAGAAGATGAATAAGATAATATCATGTTGTATTATTTTAATATGAAGAGTATAAAAATCTTAGGAAGTGCTGGGTAAACTATAAAGTCCACAGCTTACATAAAATCATGGAAAAATATAAAACTAATATACTGTGTAACATAAAACTCAAAAAAGTTACCTAAGCATATTATTTTAAAGTGATTCTAGGAAATTACAATAAGTTATATCGGATATTAAACAATAACGAAAATTTCTTTTTATGAAAGTTTTCTAGAAATAGCCTATGTAAAGCGAGATGCGACGATGCACTAGATTCACCTGGGGATTATAATATTTGCATGTAATATTGCCAGAAAGCCATTAGATGTCACCATTTCCCCTCTTTTGTCACTTTAAAACCCTTCCCCAGGCAGATTGTAGTATAACACCACGTACCTATTTTGCAAGATTCAGGATTCACTGAATTTTCATCCCAGTATAGATGGAGAATCCCGTTTAGATCAGAAGTCACTACTGCAAGGAACAGTATCTGGACACACAGCCAGCAGAAAGCGTCATATTAGCATCCACCAGACAGGGTGCTTTCGCTGTGGGAGGCACACAGGGCCACAGACCTACATACCTTACTTCCAAACCTCACAACAACCTCGAAAGGTGGCTACTCTTTTGTACAGAAAAGAAAACCAAGGATCAGCAAGATTAATGAAATTACCAACGGTAAACGGTTTTATCAGGATGGGTTCAATCTGTCTTCAGAAGTTTACCTTTTAAAGATTCATCTCAAAGCCAATTTGCTGATTTCTGTTAAAGTTCCTTTCATTATAGGTCTATTTTAAATACATCAAATGTGTTCTACCAAAGTATTCACTAACATTTCTTGAATGTGTGCCACATGCCAGGTCTTGTTTTAAGCACTTGTTAGAAGTTAGTGTATTTAAGCCTCACAATCAGTCTTTGGAGGGGGCACTATTGTTGGTTCCATTCTGCCAATCAGAAAACTCAGGCACGGAGCAGTGGATGAAAGGGAGAGATAACGTTCCGGCTCAGGCTGTGGGCAGCGTGGCGTATTCAACACCATACTGCCATCTATGTGGGGCGACACCCGCAAAACTCTACAAATGACAGGTCTCACTGTATTTAGCAAAGAGCATGAAGGAGTTTATACATTGATAAGAATGTTGTATCTGAAAAGAGATAGCAGATGAAAAATTACTAGACTTTTAGTATGAACAGTATAAAAACCTTAGAAAGTTCTAGGTGATCCGAGGCCCACGTTTATGCAAAATTATAGAAAGATGAAAATAACTATTCACATATATTCTATGAAGAGTTCAATTGCCCAAATTGCAAAATTGACATGGTCAAATTTTCCTAAAATGTGTTTTTCAAAGCAAACATTGATTTGATTTATTCTTTTAAATGGTACAGCAGAAAACAAAGACTTTGTAGTAATTGCTAGACCACTATTGTAAATTACTGTTTCATTTTATGTAATTGAAATATTAAAATATAGTTGATCCTCATTATTTCTGGCTCAGTATTTGCTAATTCACCTATTAGCTAAAATTCATTTGTAAGCCCCAAGTCCATACTTGTGATACTTTCAGCTCATCCATGGACGTGTACAGAAGGATGACAAATTCTAGTCACCAAAGTGCATGCTCCTTGCTGAGGTCAGGCAAGGCTATTCTGCCTTCTTGTTTCTCATACTATGAACAAATGGGTTCTTTCAGGGGTCTATTCAGTGACGTTTTTTTCAAACTTTTGTGCTTTTTGTTGGTGATTTTGCTGTTTAAAATGGCCCCCAAGTATTGTGCTGAAGTGCTGTCTAGGGTTCCTAAAGTGCAAGAATGTTGTGATGTGTGTTAGGAAGGAAATACATGTGTTAGATAAGCTTTGTTTAGGCACATGTTGTAGTACTGTTAGTTGTTAGTTTAATGTTAATGCATCAACAAACTATATTAAATAAGGTGTCTTTGAGCACAAACACACCTTAGACAAGATTACCTATTGATCAATTGATGAAAATGTTGAGCCCAGAGGCTCACAGGAACCTAACCCCGTATTTCCCCTAGGAGCAATAGCTCAGTATTCGCTATCTCAGTGTTCGTGGTGACTTCATGGAACATAACTACTGGGAATAGTGAGAATCGACTATATCACCTCTACCATTGTTCCTATTTATACAACATCACTTATACCGTGTCTTCATAAATCTATTATTTAACTTTATAACATACAAACAGAATTTCAGAGTACTAGAACTGGGAGATCAAAAACTTAAAGTAGAAAATCTGAGCACAGAAGGCAAAGGGGCAGCGCCCCTTTGTTCACACTGTGTTTTGCTGTCAGATCACAATCGAATTTTGTGGTTCTCACATTATAACACGCACCAGAATCACCTGAGTGCTTATTAAAACACAAGTTGCTGGGCTGTGCCCAGGGTTTCTGATTGCAGCAAGTGTGGGGTGAGAATTTGGATTTCAGGACGGCACTTTGAGAACCACTGCTCTAAGTCATCTGTTTTGCAGTTCTATTCTTCTATCCCATTCCCATCCACACCCTGCCCCCAAAACTGCTTGAGCCCAGGAATCATGTCCCACTTTGCCTTGTACCCCAGCCTCAGCACGTAATCTTTAGTCACGGTTCGAAGGAGTAGGGGAGCTAATCAAAGCCTTCACGTTACAGACAATGAAAGTCAGGCCTCCTGCGGGCTGGCCCTCTGCTGCTCGGGGAACACTGGGGACCAGACCCCAGATTCCTCCAAACCTCCAGCACAGGAAGCTGTTAGTCAGGCTTTCTCTTGCAGTGCTCAATTGTCCTTGCAAGTGAAGTCCATTCTGTCTTTGGGTGGTGACGCTGGCAGATGAACACCCTTTCCAAATGCAAAACAACAACAAAACAGTTTCTGGGACAATGGAGGATACGGGGGAAACACGAGTCCGACTAAAGGAGACACGTGGGAGAACACAAGAGACTTCTCCTTTCTTTATGCTCCAGGCCTGGCAGCTGACCAAAGCCGAAAGGAGAACTTAGCCCACCAGACACTCTCAGGATGACTACGTCCTTGCAGTTTTTCTCCTGCACCCAAAAAAGCAAGAGCCTCTTCTCCCTCTCCCCACTGGAGCACTGAGTGCAGAGTCAGGCATGAAAATGCCTCACATGCAACTTCGTTCCTGCTGTAGATCCAGGATGATGCCAGCCTAACAAATTGCAAAAGAAGAAAATAAAGAGCATAATTTCTCCAGTTTTAATCTCTGAGGTTGGGAAGTGTCTATTATCAATGGCGTCTCACAATAGAGGTCAGCTGAGCAACAGTCGTGACGTACTTACATAAAAAAGATCAACCCTTCATTTCAAACTCATTAGAGTGGCTGTTATTAAAAAAAGAAAGAAAGAAAAAAGAGAAAATAACAAGCATTGGTGAGGATGTAGAGAAAGGGGAACCCTTGTGCATTGCTGGTGGAAATGTAAAATGGTGCAGCTACTTTAGAGAAACAGTTTGGCAGTTCCTCAAAAAGCTAAAAAAAAGAATTACCATATGATCCAGCAATCCCACTTCTGGGTATATACCCAACAGGACTGAAAGAGATGCTTGCACACCAATGGTCACGCAGCATCACTCGCAGGAGCCAAAGATGGAAACAATCCAGATGCCCCTCAACACAGGGACGGACAAACAAAATGTGGTACATACATACCTAAAGGAGTGAAAATCTGATTCCTGCTAAAACATGCATTAACTTTAAAAACATTATGCTGAGTGAAATAAACCAGACACAAAAGGACAAATATTGGATCATTCCACTTACATGAGGTACATAGAGTAGTCAAATTCATAGGGACAGAAAGCAGAATGGTGGTCTCAGGGGCTAAGGAGATGAAAGAATAGGAAGTTACTGCCAGTAATAGAGAGTTTCTGTTTGGGATGATGAAAAAATTCTGAAGATGGATGGTACACTTACAAATGGTTAAAATGATAAATTCTATGTTATGTATATTTATCACAGTTTTTAAAAAAATCACCACCCAGACTGCAGAAAGAAAGTCTGGGACTGGGAAAGACGTCTACACAGTACATGAGTATTTATCTAATCTTTACCCACCAATGAATGCCCTAAGGAGGGATGGGGAGGTGTTGAATCAGACGTGAAAAACAAGAATTGATAGTAGGAGAATGTACTTTGTTTTGTGTGGGACAAATTGTTTAAAATTAGAGGAAAATGTGCTCTCTTTGATTCTAACTGATG
The DNA here is from genome assembly GCA_004363605.1 of Indri indri. Lineage (NCBI taxonomy): Eukaryota > Metazoa > Chordata > Mammalia > Primates > Indriidae > Indri > Indri indri. The sequence continues at coordinate 86,721 of RJWJ010003391.1, forward strand.
CCATTTGCTTCTGTAACCGTGCTTGCTTTTAGTTATTTGTTAAGTATAAGGAATAACTCCAGGACTGGCTAAACTTATTGGACCTAACAGTAAGAGCAGGAGTGACTCAGCAGGAGTGACTCCATGACAGGCTGGACTTCCTGGAGTAGGCCTAAGTCTCGGTTTCCCCGAAATGACGCTGACCACAACTGGCGCCAGCGTGAAAAATCAAAAATCCCACCGAGGCTTGGAGCCAACCAATCAGGAATCAAAACAATCAGCCACTTTCAAAGGAATCAATGGACTATGGGGGGG
>RJWJ010003392.1:0-86997 GCA_004363605.1 Indri indri
TTTTTTTTTTTTTTTTTTTAGCCATTCACTCAGTCATAGAAAATAAAGTATTTCCATTCAGGGGCTACTATTTAAAACACTCCAAATAAGCATCTTTGCATATGTTTGGGTTTATTTCTTCTTTTTGAGAAATTTTAAAATTTAATTGAATGTTATATCAATCTTTGGAACATGCTGAGACATTTATAGTATAATAAGTGATCAATTTTTTATAATATCCTATGTAAGCCTTAATAAATGTGTACTCTCTCTCTTGAATACAGAGTTTTATGTCTATTAAATCACATGATTCCAATTGTTCGAGTTTTCTATATTCTCACCAACTTTTCAGGTTGAACTATCCATTTCTGAGAATAATGTGTTAAAACCTTTCCTTATGATTAAGGAGTTGTTAGATTCTCCTCGTAAGGTAGACAGTGCTTGATACGTGTGAAGTCAGTGTTAGGAATGGACATGTGCATGATCATGAAATCTTCTTAGCATACTGTTCCCAATATCACTTTTTTCACCTTTAATTTTATTTTGTCTTATATTACTGTAATAACGGCTTACATTTTTTAGCATTAGGATATATTTTTCTCATACCTTTACTTTCAATTTTTCTTTCTGTCAGCTATTCCTCTTGCATGCCACCATATAACCACATATAACTACTTTTTTAGAAATTCAATTTAAGATTTTCCAATTTTCAGTAGGTAATTGTAGTCCATTTATAATTTTTCTGATCACTGATCTATTTGAATTTTTGTCTTCCAGCTTCTTATGTTTTCTATTTATAATGGTTTTTCTTCTTTATTTTTCTATCTCCTGCCTTTTATTTCCTTTAGGAAAACAAAATATTGCTACTGTCTGATCCATCAACCCCATTACTGGTTGTTTACCCTAAAGAAATACGAGGTCAGAAAACATGTGTATGTGAAGATGTTCCATGAAGGTAATGTTCCCTGATGTTCCATGAAGCATTATCTATAATGCCGAACTAGAAATACATGTCCAACAACAGAGAACATTATGAAATGTTTTAGAACCACTAGAAATATTTCTGAAGCCTATGTAGCATAATGAGAAAATGTTTAATCATGTTCTATTATGAGAAAAAGCAGACTATAAAATTCAGTGTATACCATGTGTACCATGATGTCAACTATGTGAAAGTATTAATATGTTGGTGTTTGGTTGAAAGATGTTCAGTCCATGGGTTCCTTTGAGCAACCTTGTCCTCCTGTGCTATGGGTACTACACGGGTACCCTGGCACATGTGATCTGAACATTTGACTCAGCCAGTATCACACATCCCTCATTTGTTTTTCACTCTCATCAGTCCTAGCCAGTGATGTATATATTCATCCAGAAGGTTCTCTTGAACATACTGCATTATTCAGGGTTCTCTAAAGAAACAGAACCAGTAGCATGCATGGACATGTGCTACTGCATCTTGTGTGTGTGTGTGTGTGTGTGCATGAGAGAGACAGAGAGAGAAGAGAGACAAATATTTTGCTCATAAGATTGGGGAGGCTGGCAAATCCAAAATCTGCAAGGTAGGCTGGAGACCCATGCAAGAGCTGATGCTGCAGTTCATGTGGGTAGACTGCTGGTAGAATTCCCTCTTGTTTGAGCGAGGTCAGCCTTTTTCTATTAAGTCCTCCAACTAATTGGATGAGGCCAACCCATGTTATAGAAGATAATCTGCCTTACTCAGTCTGCTAATTTAAATGTTAATTTCATCTAAGATATACCCACACATCTAGAATAATGTTTGACCAAATATCTGGGTACCATTGCCTACCCAAATTGACACATAAAATTAACCATCACACTCACCGTGTTTGTGCTGTTCCTTCATCCATCCATTCATCCAGAAAAATTTCATTGAATAGCAAATATATGCCAAGCAGGCATTGTTGTCTCCCCACTCACCCAAAGTAATGTTTTTCCCTCATGGCAATAAATCCCAGGCCAAGTGGCCACCCTCCCACCCACAGGGAATCTGCTCTGAAAATGTTCCCTACCTTTGAGCAGGGAAGGCTCTGCATAAAAAGGGGAGAAAATGCAAATATGAGTAGTACCATGCATAGACAGTGGGATAATTTCTTTTAAATTACCTTTTGTGACTCTAGATTTTATTTTGTTTTGTTTTAATAAAATGGAAGAGATGAATTCAAGGCTTTGTTAAGAAAATGGAAATTGGAAAAACCATAACAAAGAAATGTATTCAAGGTAGAAATTTAGTTCTCAGGGATTTTCAGAGGTTTATGCTTAAATCTTTAACAAGAAATAAAAGTTCTGGAAAATGTTTTTTCATTCCCTTAGGATGGCCTGCACTTATTACATTAACAGAGTGTCTTTTTAACTGGCCTTACAGCAACCTCCCTGATGCCAAATTGGCAGAACCTCCTCTATCCCAACCTTCTGTTTCTGGGTGAAAAATGATTTTTGAAGCAAGTTTGGCTTATGCTATGCAAAAACTTTTCAGAGACCCACAGCTTCCAAGGTATTAAATAACAGCTGAGAAAAATGAAAAAAAAATATAGTAGTAAACAGGGCAATAATAATAACGACAGCTTACATATGTTTCTTCGAGCTGTCATAAAGGTTTTGGGGTTGAGAGGATAATTGTTTATTGTCTCTCTTCAGAGAAACTTCATAGTAAAAGTGATTATCAACATAACAGCTTTATTGCCTGTTTCCTATTATTTAAGACTTTTTTTGCCTAGAAGGGGACTGAGACAAGATATAGTCTCCTGATATATCCTTCTGATGAGCTAAATTCAGTGCTTCTGACTCTAGGAACCCTTGAGAATGTAAGCTTAGAACTTTTGACTCTGGTGGTCTTATGAAAATGGCTGTGACAAGTGGAAAGCACAGCTTTATATTAATATTTAGAGAAACCTACGTTTCTGAGGTAGCGTCCCACTGATGAAGGAAGCAATTTGACTTTTGGCATAACTGTGGCTCCGACATTTTACTCTATCATAAGTAATTTCCAGAAATGTAAGGGTAGATGAGATTCTGCTTGGAGGGTATGGATTTACATTGATTTTTAAAGACTCTGCCCTTCTAGCCTTTAATAACTGTTATTGTCTGTGTACCAATAATAATACCCATTAAGGAAAAACTGTGACTTAAGAATTTCAATTTGCTTTTGAAAGCTTATTAATGAGTGATTGCTAGACCAACATAGGCATTGTCATTGTTGTGTTTGCTGTTTATTTTTGTTTGGTTTTGTTAAGAATCATGAATACAGAGAAACAGTTCAAAGAAGATGACAATGGGTTGTTTGGAAAGGTAAAAAGAATGAAACATTTAATTCAAAAAACCTGATCTCTAAAGGCCTCAAAAATTCTCTCTTTACTTCCACAATTCCGTAATTCTAAAAAAGGAGTTATTCACAGAGACAAAGAAAATGAGTTCTGAAACAACAACTTTAACCATTTAGTATCTGACAAATTTTATTTCTCTGTAAGTATGGGAATGAGTGATAAACTGAATGAGGCAGGGGAAAGGCAGGAGAAAAAACTCAGTTGCATTTTAGAAATCTTTACTACCTTGTCCAGAAGTAAGAGGGCAGCAGCCAGCCCTCCAGCCAGTATCATGCCGCACACTACTATTGCCTACTACTAGGTAGTGGGACTACAGTCATGAACAAGATAAGAAGGTCTCTACCCACATGTAGGTTATAGTCTACCTCATTGTTATCTCTTTCTTTTGTCAATTCAAAAGGGCATGAGTTATTCGTTATGTTTTACTGTAAGAACCAATGCCATCACATTAAAAGATGCTTGACATCGTTGCAAGAAAATACAAACCAAAACCGTGAAATACAGCTTCATACCCACTAGGATGGCTATAATCAAAAATTCAGATAATGACAAGTGTTGGCAAGAATGTGGAGAAATCAGAACCCCCAGAATGCAAAAATGGCAGCCACTTTGGAAAACAGCCTGACAGTACCTCGAATATTAAACATAGAATAACCATACAACCCTGCAATTTCACTCCTAGGTATAAATCCTAAAGAATTGAAAATAGATATTCAAACAAATACATGTACATGACTGTACATGATATTATTATTTACAATAGCCAAAAGGTGGAGATAACCCAAATGTCCATCAAATAATGAACGGATAAACAAAATGTGGTATATCCATACAATGGAATATTATTGAACCATAAAAAGGACTGAAATACTGATACAAGCTACAACATGGATGAACCTGGAAAACATTATGCTAAGTGAAAGAAGCCAGTCACAAAAGACCACACATTATATAATTCCATTCATATGAAATGTCCAGAATTGAGAAATTTCTTGAGAAAGAAAGTGGATTAGTCTTTGCCTAGGGCTGGGGATTGGGTGGAGTAATAAGAAAGCGATAGCTAAAGAGCATATGGTTTCTTTTCAAGGTAATAAACATGTTCTAAAATTGACACAAGTCAATTTTATATGCACAGATCCATAAATATAATAAAAATCATTGAATTACATATTTTAAATGAGTGAACTGTATGTGTGTGAATTATATATCTCAATAACACTGTTTTTTTTTTTAATTTTTAAAGAACTAATGCCATGGTTATTGTCTCAAGAGATTAGTTACTGACCTCCTAAAACAATTATCCTATCTCTAAATACTTGTGCTAGTTTGTCTGTACTGTTCTTACTTGCATTACAGTCATTCGTGCACGTATTTCTTGTCCTCCGCTAGCAATCCAGTGCCTAAAGCGTAGATATCTGCTTCACCATTGTAACCCCTGAAGCACCCAGTATAAAGCCATTTACATAGTAAGAACTCGATATACTTTTGAGTGACTGAACCACTCATTGGTTCAAAATTAAGAATTATTTTATTACTTAGGAAGTGCTAATTGGATAATATTTTAAAAACACACAAGGAATGAGACAACCTTTTCCACTTAACACACTTCCTTGACTCTCTTTTACTGTTTTTAGAATGATGACCTGAATCATTACAGGTCATTCAGAGTCTGACCTGAACCCACCTCTACAGCCTCCTCTCATCCACCTGTCCTCTGCTCTCACCGTGTCTTCTTTCAGTTCCAGAAATATGTCTTGCTCCTGTCTACCTCAGAGCCTCTGCACTGGAGTTTGCCTGCACTGTCCTCTGGTTTGTGCCCACTCCTCTTCAGACGGCAGCTTAAGCTTCCCTTCCTCAGGGTGCCATCCTTATGGCTCAAAACCACATAAAGTTTCTATTGTAGCCTTTCACAACTCCTCCCATTTTCCTTATGACATTTTGCACTTACTGCAGTTTGCAGTGACATTTATTGTTATTACTTGATGTCTTTCTCTCCCTGAGTAAAAAAGTGTAAACTCAATGAGAACAGAGATGCCGCCTCCTTTATTTGCAGATGCATCCACAGAGTCCAGCACAGATCATGGGATCTGGCAGGTATTCAGTAACACTTTTGAATGAATGTATATATTGGGTTCTTAATGGTCAATAAATAAAACAAACTATAGAAGACACTCTGTGCTAACATGAGCAAGACTCCATAAATTAACAATTCATGTGTCGAATCTTATTTGAAGAGCAGACTCCCAAAGGGATGATGAGAGTCCATAAATGGCAACTGCTAGACACAGTCAGGGTCAAGCTAAGAGAAGAGTATAGGCCCTAGGCTGGCTGGATTTGCAGCAACACAATCTGAGAGTTAAATTCCTGGGGCGTTGGGCCCCATGGAGGATGGAGGTGAGCTCCTAGAGATCCTGGAAAAACACATGCAGATGTTGATGCTTGTGGTAGAGATCACAAGAGGAAAGGGATGAAACACATGGCCACATGAACACAGCTGCTTAAAAATGGAAACCCAGGCTTATTATGCAGGAATCATCTCCCTCCCCCTAGATTAAAACCAGAAAGGCAATAAAAGTGCCAATTTTATCAATAAATGCTTTCAGGCCCACGTGGACACTGCGACTCCAGCTGTGAGGGGCCCCCCATCACCACTGTGGGCCTCCAGGCTGATCCAGGAACTGCTTAGAGATTGTGTAGTAAACTTGTATCAGAAAGCAGGCTCAGCAGGGACTCCCTGGCCTTGGTTCCCGGGTTACTGCAGCTGACGCCACTCTGAGCTCTTAGGTCTGAAGCACTGGGATTACTGCGACTGCTCCAACATTGCCCCTTGCCAGGCCAGGGAGGGAGCAGGGAGAGCAGACGCACTCACACACCCATGACCAGGAGCTGGGCACCCCCCTACCAGGGAACTTGAATGGAGCTCAAGGGGTCCCATATTAGCAGCTTTAATGGGAGCTGTGTGAAGAGAGAGCCCCAGCCATCCAGCAGCCCAGCCTCCACAGCCCACATGCCAACAAGTGGAGCAAGCCCCTGGCCCCATGTGCCACTGTGCTGAGGGCCACGCCACTGTGGACCCACATGCAGGCAGGTGGGCTATGCCCCTGCATACTGATGTGCCAACAGGTAGGCCACATCCCTACAGACCCACGCCATGTGGCAGGTCATGTCCCTTGGTCCCATGCACTGGAGGGCAGGCCACGCCCCCACAGCCTGAGTGCTGATCAGCAGAACAAGCCCCCTGGCCCGGTGCACTAGCAGGTGGGCCACACCTCTGAGGCACCTCCCAATGCTGCCTGAGGTCCAGTTCTCCACCACGGACCAGCTAGCCCCAAGCCACCACCCATAGCATACCACCATTACACCTTGACCTGGGTGGAACAAAGGCCCGGAAGCACTGACACCTGTAGCCATCACCTAAATAGCCTCACCAAACAGCCACTGCCAATACTGCAGGGAGACTAGAGCAGAGCAATCTCCTGCATTGCACGCCTCAGTGGAGGGGGATTCACCCAGCCCCCTGCCTGAGCTTTCAACAGCAGCCTAGGGACCAACCCACCACTAGACATAAAGATCCCCTAGCACCGGCCCAGGTCCCACAACCTACCCAGGCACTGGCCAAGTTCCTGCAATGCACCCAGACACCTGCCAAGGTCCTGTGTCCTGCCCAGGCTGACCAAGATAACACCACCTACCTCCATGGAGAGGGACTTGCATAGACCCCTGCCTGAGCTTCCAACAGTGGTCTCAGGACTAACCCACCAATCTGAGCAAATATCCCCCAGCACCAGCTTGCACTGTGACAACCACAGGGGATAGAGACAAAGTAGGAGAACAGCTGTGTTACAGGCATCCATCCCTTTCTTGCAGGGTCAGTCCTCTGAACTAGGACACAAAAGCATAATCTACAGACCTCTCCTCCTTCACACTAAGTGGGAGAGTTTCCAGCAAAGGAGAAAAGGCACTCTGCAAATCTATCAGCCCTGAGCTGAGAGAAGAAGTCTCAGATAAGAAGAAACTAACAAAACAAAAAAAAATATTCTGGCAATATGAGAAAACAAGCTAGTTCAACACCCCCAAAGGATCATGGTAGATCCACAACAATGGACCCCAACCAAAAAGAAATCGTCTAAATGTCAGAAATGGAATTTAGAATATGGATGGCAAAAAACATGAATGGAATTGAAGAGAAAGTTGAAAACCAACACAAAGAAACCAAAAAAAAAAAAAAAAACACTTCAGGACATGAATGAAAAATATGAAAAACTCACTAAAGAAATAGATACCATAGAAAGGATATAACAGAACTTAAAGAAATGAAAGAGTAATTTAGGGAATTATTAATACAAAATACAGCAGAAAGCTTCAACAACAGACTAGACCAAGCAGAAGAAAGAATCTAACAGCTTGAAGACAAAGCTTTCAAATTAACCCAGTGAGTCAAAGATGCAGGAAAAAAATAAAGAAGAATGAACAATCACTCCAAGAAATATGGGACTATGTGAAACGAGCCAGTAATCACATTGTAGGTATCCCGGAGGGTGAAGAAGAAAAAACAAAATGCATGGAAACCTTTATTCGAGGGAATTATTGATGAGAACTTCCCTGGTATAGCCAGAGATTCAGATATCCAGATACAAGATGGTCATCAAACACCAAGAGGATTCATAGCAATTAGGACATCTCCAAGACACATAGTCATCAACCTGGCCAATGGCAAAATAAAGGAGAAAATTCTACAAGCTGCAAGATGAAACACAACCAATCTACAAAAGGAAAAACCATCAGGCTAAAAGCAGATTTTCAGCAAAGACCTTACAAGCCAGAAGGGATTAGGGCCCCATTTTTAATCTTCTTAAACAGAACAACTTCCAGCCAAAAATTTTGTATCCTTTAAAACTAAGTTTCATAAATGATAGAGAAATAAAGACCTTTTGGCTGGGCACAGTGGCTCATGCCTGTAATCCTAGCACTCTGGGAGGCCAAGGTGGGAGGATCGTCTGAGCTCAGGAGTTCAAGACCAGCCTGAACAAGAGCAAGACCCTGTCTCTACTAAAAAAATAGAAAAAAATTAGCTGGACAACTAAAAATATATATAGAAAAAATTAGCCAGGCATGGTGGTGCATGCTTGTACTCCCAGCTACTTGGGAGGCTGAGGCAGTAGGATTGCTTGAACCCAGGAGTTTGAGGTTGCTGTGAGCTGGGCTGATGCCACAGCACTCTAGCCCAGGCCACAGAGTGAGACTCTGTCAAAAAAAAAAAAAAAAAAAAAAGACCTTTCTATGCAAGCAGACACTAGGAAATTTGTCACTAATAGACCTGCCCTACAGCAAATGCTCAAAATACATGGATTGACACAATTGATACCCACCAGTGTAAAAGTACCTGAAAGTTAAAGCTCACAGTTCTTATAAAGCAATAGCACAAGAGGGAAAACAAAACAAAAAGGTATCATCCAATATGATGAATAGCATCCCACATATTAATAATAATGCTCAATGTTAATGGTCTGAATTCCCCACTTAAAAGACGCAGACTGGCTGAATGGAAGAAAAAATGCAACCCAAGTATTTGCTGTCTCTATGAAACACATCTAAGCCACAAGGACACACGCAGACTCAAGGTAAAGGGATAGGAAAAAATATTCCATGCAAATGAAAACCAAAAGCTAGCAGGTATAGCCATTCTCATATCAGATAAAACAGACCTTAAATCGACGACGGTAAAACAAAAAGACAAAAATGGTCATGATATAATGGTAAAGGGAACAATTCAACAAGAAGACATAACAATCCTAAATATAGATGTACCTAACACAGGAGCTTCCAGTTTCATAAAGTGAATTCTTCTAGATCTAAGCAAAGAAATAAACAGTAGCATCTTAATTGCTGGGGACTTCAACACTCCACTGGCAGAACTGGACAGATTATTGAAGCAGAAAATGAACAAAGAAACACTGGACTTAAGCAGGACTCTAGAACAAATGGACCTAACAGACATTTACAGATCATTCTACCCCAAAACTGCTGAATATACATACTTCTCATCAGCACATGGGTGTTGTCCAAGATCATACTGAATGGGGAAAAGTTGAAAGCATCCCCCCTAAGAACTGGAACAAGACAAGTGTGCCCACTGTCACCACTTCTATTCAATATAGTATTGAAAGTCCTAGCCAGAGTAATTAGGCAAGAGAAAGAAATAAGGGGCATCCAAATTGGAAAAAAGGAGGTAAAACTATCCCTTTTTGTTGATGATATGATCTTATATTTAGAAAACCCTAGAGACTCCACCAAAAGACTCCTAGAATTGATAAATAAATTCAGCAAAGTCTTAGGTTATAAAATCAATGTACACAAATCAGTAGTATTTCTATATACTAATGACAGTCAAGCTGAGAGTCAAATCAAGGACTCAATATCATTCACAACAGCTGCAAAGAAAATAAAATAGCTAGGAATATACTTAATCAAGGAGATGAAGGAACTCTACAAGGAGAACTACAAAACACTGATTAAAGAAATTACAGATGACACAAACAAATGGAAAAACATCCCTTGCTCATGGATTGACAGAAGCATCATTGTTAAAATATCTATATTGCCCAAAGTGATTTATGGATTCAATGCAATCCCCATCAAAATACCAATGTCGTATTTTACAGGTCTAGAAAAAATAACCCTAAACTTCATTTGGAACCAAAAAAGAGCCCAAATAGCCAAAGCAATCTTAAGCAAAAAGAACAAATCTGGAGGCATCAAATTACCTGACTTCAAATCATAATAAAAGGCCTTAGTAACCAAAACAGCATGGTACTGGTACGAGTATAGGCATACACCAATGAAACTGATCCTACAACCAACTGATCTCTAACAAAGCAGACAACATATACTGAGGAAAGAAGGCCCTATTTAATAAATGGTACTGAGAAAATTGGGCAGCCACATGCAGAAGAATTAAACAGGACCTCTATCTCTTGTCCTACATAAAAATGAATTCAACATGGATAAAAGATTTAAATACAAAGCATGAAACCATAAAAATTCTACAAGAAAACATAGGAAAAACTCTTCTAGACATTGGCTTAGGCCAAGAATTTATGATGAAGATCCTAAAGGCAAGTACAGCAACAACAAATATAAATAAATGAGACTTGATTAAACTAAAAAGCTTTTGAACAGTAAAGGAAATACTTAACAGAGTGAGTAGACAACCTACAGAATGGTAGAAAATATTCACAAACTATACATCCAACAAAGGACTGATATCCAGAATCTACAAAGAACTCAAACAAATAAGCAAGCAACAAAGAACCCCATCAAAAAGTGGGTAAAAGACATTAACAGAAGGTTTTTAAAGAAGATAGATAATTGGACAACAAACATGAAAAAATATTAAATATCACCAGTCATCAGGGAAGTGCAAACTAAAGCTATAATGAGATAGCACCTTAACCCTATCAGAATGGCCATTATTAAAAAGTCAAAAAACAATAGATGCGGGCATGGATACAGAAAGGAATGCTTATACACTGTTGGTGGGACTTCAAGTTAGTACGACCTCGATGGAAAACAGTACAGAAATTTCTCAAAGAAATAGATGTAGACCTATCATTCAATCCAGCAATCCCACCATTGGGTATCTATCCAAAGGAAAAGAAGTCATTTTGAAAGAAAAATACCTGCAGTCAAATATGTTTATCGCAACACAATTCACAATTGCAAAGATGTGGAATCAGCATAAGTGCCCATCAATCCATGAGCAGATAAAAGAAAATGTGGTATATATATACTGTGGAGTACTACTCAGACATAAAAAGGAATGAAATAATGTCATTTGCAGCAACTTGGATGGAACTGGAGACCATTATCCTGAGTGAAGTATCTAAAGAATGGAAAACCAAATATCATATGTTCTCACTAACAAGTGGTAGCTAAATGATAGGTACACGTACACACAAAGTGATATAAAGGACATGGAAAACCATGATGTGGGGAGGATGGGGGGAGGGACAAAAACTTACTTATTGGGTACAACTGAACACTGTTCTGGTGACAGACACACCAAAAGACCTGACTTAAGCATTATACAAGGTATCCATGTAACAAAAACACTTGTACCCTCTTAATATTTGGAAATAAGAAATAAATAAATGCTATCAGTAAGAAGATGGTACCAACACTCATTCCCAGGAACAGCTTACTTCAAACCACTGGAATAAGAATCCAGTGAGAAAAGGAGACAGAGAAACTGCCCAGACTGGCATCCAGTGGCAAGGGAGGCATGAAGAAGAAGGAGGAACCTACAGATGAAAGCAGGGTTGTGGCTGAGTGATCATGCCACACCCCAGGTCATTTTGGGAAGAATGACTAGTCACCATGATTCCACCTTGATAACTACAGGACATTTTAAACCACACTCATTATTGGAAGCTCATGAAATAATGCACATGAGCCCACAGCATACTACCTGGCACATGGTGAAGAATTTAATATGTTAATTTTTTAAAACTTATTATTATTAAACCCGAGGTTTTTTATTTTATTGTACAACTTGTTCCAAGACTGCATGGACAGCATTTGCTGCTATGTACTGAAAGCATTCTAGATGGTTTCAAAAAATTGTATCCTGACCAAAATAAATTCCAGATGGATTAAAGATTTAAAATAAAATAAAATAAATGAAACTATAAAAGTGCTTGAAGAAAATCTATGTAGATTTTTATATAATCTAAGCATGTCAACCCTATATAAGTATAAATGCAAAGGGAAAACCCATAAACCACAAAGAAAAAATAGATATATTTGTCTACCAAAAGAAGTAGCACTTGTATATGAGAATGACAAAAAGAAAAAACTGCAGTATAGTATAAAAAGCTAACATCTTCAATGCCAACAGAACTCCCCAAAATTAATAAGAAAAAGATGAATACCATGAAAAGCAAGAAATAAATTTTTACCTATCATTTTGGAAAGAAATTCTTTTTCTTTGCTTTTGTGTTTCTTAGATTTTGATTGTTTTAATGAAATTACCCCATGTTAGTAAAAAGTAAAATTGTCAATTGGCTTGGTTTTTCTGTGACAATTTAGAAATATATATATATATGTGAAATATATATATATATATACATGTTAGATATATATATTAGTATATATGTTAAATATATATGAAATATATAAAAGAAAAAAAATATATATATATATATCTCAAAAGCCCTAAAATTTGCAAGCCATTTGACCTCGCAACTCTACTTCCGAAAATTTATCCTAAAGAAATGAAGATAAGCACAACTATTTAGCTGCAAAATATGCTCATTATAAAGATACTTAAAATCAGGATTAAAGCACTTTAAATGCTCAACATTAGCAGAATGATAAAATGAACTATGTTCATATTAAAGGAGTCAATATTTATAAAGCAGCTAAAACTTTGGCATATAATAAGCTCTATATAGATATTTAATAGATAAAAAGAAAAAGAAATACATATTACATAGGCATTTAAATAATATGTAGAAAAATATTTACTGATGTACAAAGATGTGAATAAAATATTGTTTTATATATATAGTTACACTGAAAAAAGCTACAAAAGTATATACAATATGATTTGATAGCTATAAAATAAGTGTATGTTTTTTCTCTGGGTGAAGTCATTTTACTTTCTTCATTATCTATGTTTCTTAATTTTCCTGTAGCATTCATAATATATGTAACACATTTTTGAAGCACACTGAATTTGAATTTTAACTTGCTAAAAGATAGAATTTTATAAATCTTACAAACTCCTCCTAGAGTTTAAATATAAAATTTATGCAAAATTTCCTATAGATTCTATAAAACAATGGTCATATACCTTATTTAGTAACCATTTAGATAATACAAGATTTTTTTAGGTTCATTTCAGAATTGACAGCAATTCCCACAGACCATAATTTTATTTTAAATTGTTTTCTCTTCAGAGGGTTGAAAAGGATCTTAGCCTGTGAGATTCACATGGATTACCAAGGAATTATTTATCATCTTCCAATGCCAGCTGAGATCCAAACCAAAGTCTTGAATCTAGATTTACTCCACATTGTTATCCCCAAATGAGACTTATTTTCCACAGACCACCCAACTGCCTCCAAATGACTGTAACATTCAGGTCTCAGCCAATCAACAAAGTCTTGACAACCCAACCGGATCAACAGCAACATCCATCTGATCGATTGAGCAGACGAACCATATTCATGAAAAGGTAACTGGGGAACAAATTCAATTTGAACAAAAAAGGTTGATGCTGAGCCACGGATAGGTAAAGCCTTAGGTACGCTCACCAGCACAAAACCTCTACTAATGATCTAGAACTGAAAAATTATGCCGCCAAATCTCCGAGTTCCCATTTGAAATTCCATGAAACAGCAGGAGATTCCATAAACGCTTAAGAAAAAATAATAAAAAGCTGTCTCTCCTCAATAATTTTTCCAACAAGTTGTTAACAGGACCATGTCACTGAAAACTAATTTAAGCATCAGTCTTTCTTATGGGAATCCCAGCATTTACTCTCCCTACCTTGCTTTCAAAGCAGGTTCAGCCATTAGACTTAAAAGAAAACTACTGAACCTGAAGGACTTTTTCTCTTGGAAACATTTTAAGGACAAAAACAATCTTTGTCTTTCCACACAGATTCTTGAGTCTGTAGAAGTCTGTCCTGTACCCTAACCCCAGAGGTCTACAATAATCTCACCACCCTAAGATTGATATCCATTGTTCCATACCTGATTTTTCACACATTTGCCTGATTATTCAATCTGGATGCAATTTCTCACTCCAATTATAAGTTTTTAAATTAAAAAGCAATCAGATCTGGAATAGAAAAAATAGTTTGAGGGTTTGAAGCCAGCACCTTTGGCTCCCATAGGAAACCCTTCCCAGATGTAGCTCATCCCGGATCTCCATACACAAAACTAAACCTTTCCACCCGAAATCCGTTTGTTCAGATTCTTCCAAATATCACAGGAACACACAGTATATAAAGTCTGAAAGCACATACAACAGTGATGAGGAAAGTGACAAACACACTACTTCTGTGATTCCAGACCAGCAGGCCAGCTGTTGTTCTCATTACTACATCCTTTCCTGAACCCTCTGGAGGCTTTGCAATCTGGCACTAACCCTCAGTGCTACTCTAATCAAACAGAACAGGAAGCAAATGCTAACCTGTATATCCACTTTCCTTCTCTCCCTCCTGCTCCATACCCTCACCTCCAACAGACACAGACTCTGAGTGTGTGGGGGAAGCGGGGCGAGGAAGGAGCAGACTGCAGGGAAGTTGTTGGAACATGCTGGCTTGGGATCCATAATTTGAGGTAATATGTCCTTTGTGCTTATAAAGCCAGGTGTCCTCTGCCCATGAGAAGACCAAAGATGATAAAAATGCAAACTACAACGAGCCAATGGATACACAGCCAGCAAAGTCCGTTTCACACAACAGCCAGTGGAAACCTTGACACACGGTTCAAATTCGGGTCACTGCTTCAAAATCTCATCAGGAGCATGATTTCATTTGAAAGGTTTATGGGGTAGCTGAGGGTTTTCCTTGGATGGCATTTTCCCTCTCACTGTATAGCGACTGTCAGCAAGATTCTATATAACATTAAAAACCAGAAGGATACAAAGCAGCTCCTTCTCAAGGGGAACAAAATTTTGCAAGGGCAAAAAGGAAGCCAGTGCAAGTGGAGAAGAACTAACCCATTGATACTGGTTAAACCCAAGAAAGTAAAAGAAACCTTTTAAGTGCTGACATGCTCAGGATCAGTTAGAGTAAAGAAAATGACTTTCTAAAACTAAGTTGGAAGCAGGCATCTGGCATGGAGGAAGTTTGAATCTTGAGGCAGAAATCTAACTAGTTCATCTAGAACCTAACCAGTACCCCCATGCATGGGAGCTCAGCAACTGTCTACTGAGCTAATAGTCTCTTTATTATTTTCTTTATTACACCAGTCAAGAAACCTAAGAAAGGATAACAAATTAATAGGACAGCTGTTGGATGACCCAGAGAACTAAAGCAAAGTAGAATTCCATACTCCAATTGTGATGGTTAATTTTATGTATCAACTTAACAGGGCCATGGGGTGCCCAGATATTGGGTTAAATATTATTCTGTTTATTTCTATGAGGGTGTTTTTGGGTAAGGTTAACATTTAAATTGGTAGACTGATAAAGCAGAGTGCTGTCCCTAATGTGTGTGGGCCTCATACAGTTAGTTGAAGACAAAAAATCTGACCTTTTCCTGAGTAAGCAAGAGTTCCACCTGCCTGACTGCCTTCCAACTGAGACATGGGCGTTTTGCTGCCTTTGGACTTAAACTGAAATATCAGCTCTCCTTGGGTCTTCGGAGCCTGCTGGCCTTTGAATGGAACAATGCCATCAGTTCCCCAGGGCCTCCAGCTTGCCAACTCACCCTGCAGATCCTGAAATTTGTCAGACTCCATAGTTGCATGATCCAATTCCTTATAATAAATCTGATAGATACATATATTTACACGCACATACATATATACACACAAATCCTATTGGTTCTGTTTCTCTGAAGAATCCTTCTTAAAATCATACTCCAACCCCTCCCATGACTGCCCACTCTCTTGCAGGAAATATTTTAGGCTTAGACTAAGACTAAAGCATCTGGCAGCCTATATTGAGGTGAAAATTAGAACTATATGATACTCAAGGAAATATCTAATGTTTAGGAACATTACAAAATCCATGGGGCTTGCTAGGGTTTTTCTTGTTGCAGCCCAGGTATTTGGCATCAGGTGAAAAGCAGCACTAAAGAATGCATGTGCTTCCTATTCTCTGTATAAATACTTGAGAAAAAATACAGACATAAACAATACAGTCAGAAAAATCTCCATTTCTCCATTTTTATAATCATATCAAGATTTATAATCAAGATAAAGTTTACAGAGACAGCCTGCTATAGTCCAGGTTTTTGTTGCCTCCAAACCTCATGTTGAAATTTGAACCCCAATGACCCCCAATGCTGGAAGTGGGGCCAATGGGAGGTGTTTGGGTCATGGGTGGATCCCTCATGGATAGGTTAATGCCCTCCAGGGTCAGGAGGAGTGAGTTCTCACTCTATTAGTTCCCAAGAGAACTGGTTGTTAAAAAGAGCCTGGCACCTTCCTCCTGTCTCTCTTGTCCTCTCTGGCCAAGTGCCTGCCCACACAGCTTCCCTTCACCTTCTGCCATAAGTGGAAGCAGCCTGAGGCCCAATCTGAAACTTTTCCAGACTCAGAATTGTAAGCCAACTCAATCTTTTTTTTCTTTATAAATTACCCAGTCTCAGGTACTCCTTTACAGCAACATAAAATGGACTAAGACATACTCTAAAGGGAAATTTAAGAACATGGAGTAACCACCCGTGAGTAAGGGAGTAAGCTGCAAGCACATGTGCTGTGTGTCGCTCAACATATCATGATGCTTTCTAGCACTTGGAAAAACCTGCTCAGTATGACAGTGAAATAAAATTAACATGGAAACTGGGAACCTCCAATGTGACCTCAGTGGGCCAGCCAGTGGCTCCAGAAATGAGCTAACTTCACATTCAAGAAACCGTTCGTGACCGTGTCCCCCACTGGTTCCACACGCCTCCCTGGATTACCTGAGGTCATGATGCAAGGCCATTTCTACTAAGCCAGGTTCATTTCACAACATTGAAAAAAACAAAAATGCACAACCTCCATGTAAGGTCCAACCTGCTGAGGATCAGTATATTGAAAGAGGAATGGTCTCCATTTACCTGAAAATATCACTGTTAATAATTAGACTTATGGAATCAGCATGGGCCTCTCACTGGCATTTTTAAATCTCTACAAAGTCTTGCAGATCCAGGTTGTAATTTGAACAGGTTTTTGTTTGTTTTGTGTCATTCCCTATCTCTAGCATTGGCTAATAAGTATACATGAATAGTATTTTTTTAATTACAAACATTTGTTGAAAGTTCACTTTATTGCACACTTTGTGCTAAGTTCTTTAAATATATTACCTCATGTAACAATTAAAAATATGAGGTAGATACTAGTGTTATATGTATTTTATAGATGAGGAGATTGAGGCCTAGAATATTTATGCCGTTTTTTAGGGGAAAAAATAATAATGAAGCCAGATTTAAGCCCGAATAGCTTGACAATAAGCCCTCATTTTTGGCCATTACACCAAACCTCAACACACCATAAAACCGAAAGTAGACAGCCTCATATGTTGAGCGCCAAACCTCATATATCACGCAGCCTCTACCAGATAAGGGGCTGACATGACATGCAACGAAAAGCAGTCCAATTGGAAAAACAACCCTAAAACATAGAGGGTTGCCCTAGATTTATTTTTTAAAGACCAGAACACAGAAGAGAGGAGAAAAACACCTGGGCCTGAGTTGGTGTCGTATTTCTATTTCACTTCCGAAAAAAACTAAATCTAAATCAAAATTACATAACACTCCAAATGACTTACTTAGCCAGTTGCCTTTGGTCCAATTTAGCCCCTGGAGAATGTCAGCAAAGCTGTGCTCCAAGATTTTGGCAGAAATTATAAAGTCTGAGAGAATTAGCATTCTAATGTCCAGAGGATACAGTGACAAATTAGTTTGCGAATGCTGTTCAGTTAATAAAGCTGATTCGAACTGGCATCTCCCAACTGAGATTAAGGTACTGCGTGTTGAGTTGCCACGCCCACTGTTTATGTATGCTAAAAACAAAGAATTCTATAAAGAAAAGATTCATTCTAATTACAATTAACCTCTCCTGCCTCAGATCAGCTACTGGGAGTTTCCAATGCAAGGAACCTCATGGTAGGAGGTGTGAAATATAAATTTAATATAGTCCCCAACTTTGTGACACTTACACCCTCTAGTCGAGGGGATGGTAAGGAAGCCAAAGAAAGAAGCCGAAGAAAGGACAAACAGCAACAGAGGGTCAAATTCCATGTAAAGACCACACAGGAAGCTAAATACTTTGGCTAACAACCAAATCAATGGCATGGTCAGTTCATGCAGGAGTTCAGAAAAAAACGAGAAAGCAAGTGTCCGTGTCAATGGTGGACAGGAAAGACACGAAAGTCATGAAATTTGAGCTGGACATAGTAAAACTGTTAGGATTTGGAGAGGTAAGGAGATTCTAGACAAATGACCTGAGGCACAAAAGAGCATGTTACACTCAAAGCCTGTCAGTCTGGCCGGACCTGAGGTTTGAAGAATGAAGAGTTTATTTGAAAAGGTAGGCAGGGGAGAGACTGGAGAAAACCCTGGATGCCAAGCTTAAGAGTTTGGAATTTGTCCTGCAAGTAAGGGGGGTGGCATTTAAGGTTTTTGGTGAAAGGACCAAAGAGCTTAGAACAGCACCTGAGAGTGGCGCTCACCAGGCAGAGAGGTTTGGAGAAGATAGATTCTGGCAAAGGGTACAGGTTAGGAGTCTTTGGCCATAGCACCGGCTCCAGGGGACAAGGACCTTGGACTGAGTCAGGGAGTGAGACAGCAGGGGCAGGAGGAGAGTAACGCTGGCTGAGCCCTATCTGCATGCGGGGCACGTGCCTCTGCTCTGCCCACGCACTGTCTCACTGGGGTCCAACCACCACCCCGAGTGTAGCTCTTACTCATCCCATTGGACAGACAAGGAAAGTTCAGGGAAGCTTCCCAATCAGACAGTCAGTAAATGGGGGAAAAAGTCATAGGTGCATCTTAGATAAATCAATAGAGTGGGTAAATGGTTGAAAAGGGTGTGAAGGGCAGGATGGAGTCAATTATGACTAATTATGCTGATAAGGTTTCAAGCAGAAAAAGCTAAAGATCTTTCCTAATAAAAATATGAACCCAATAAGAGCACACAGGAAATATAGGATCGCCTTCCTAGGGTAGCTCTTTGCCCTGAACGTGTCTGGAGTGTGCCCCAGCAGAGCTACACAGGGGATCACACTCTGTTTATTCTCACCCAGGCCCAAGACGAGCTCCTGACTTGGCCTAAGCCTTGCATGTCCAGTCTTGTGTGGCACCTGCTTAAGAATCAACAATACCACCTGGAACATAGGTTTTGGGGGCTGGGACGGACACTGAAGGCCTGACTATCCATCCAATGCCTATTCACCTCACATTGACTGGGCCGCCTTAGGCTGGTTGCTCGACTCCTCTGATTCATCAAAGGGCAGCAATGAGCAGTGTCTCAATGCTCCTCCAACTCAGAGACAATGTTAGTTTGGATGAAGTAGTGTCCCCAATCACATGGGAAATAGTTAGCTTACTTTAAGGCAAAATGGGCACTTTGGAAAGGACACAGCTACCTTTCTTAACTGGAACTGTGAAGTAAATATACACTCATGCATTAAATTGTTGTCTCAAAAGCTATAAGCTGAAAAGGGACTAACTTCATCCCCACTGAAGAATCCACCTATCAAAAATCAGTTCATCTTCTATTGGAAAAATAACTAGACTCATGAGTCAAAGATCAGGCTGTTCTCATTACTGGTGAGTCCAGACATCCCTGACTGGCCCTCTCTGGTGAACTTGGTTTCCAAACATGAATACGATTGACTCTGACAGGTCCTCAGGTGCTTTTAGTTTTCTTCCAATGTCATCTAGAGGGAGGAAGAACGAAACCCAAATTGAACCTGTCTCCTTAGACCTTTCTTAAGAAAGTCCATCTCAGGACAAGAAGGCGTGTATTATTCCAACTGCACGCTCACAATCTGTTACCAGCCTCTGCCAATGTACAGGAATGTGGTTAGAATTCACACAACATGATGGCCCTGACAGCTTCCATTGTGCACGCCGTGCTTCAAACTGTAATTCATCAGTGAGATGAGATTCACAGAGGACAAGCAGTTAGGAGCAACCTGACTCTACCTGGCACACTCATAAAAAGCCAAGATCGTGTAGAGAAACATTGGCATGCTGCTTCCCTTACCTTCCTCCCCCCCACAAAGATGGGTAGCCCCTACCCTCACACACAGTATACGTTCCCAGCCAAGTGTTTCTACATAGCAGGCAATTCCTAATTAAGATAAATCCAGAAGACAAATTGTTGAACAAAAAAAAGCAAATAAAGCTCCAGGTATATAATAAGGAACATCTCTGGGAATCCCACAGCCCTGAAAATGTGCAAGAGTCAACTCTCCCCATTCCTCTTTCTAAACTGAAATGTGTTTCTGAACACATTCCACGCCCATCTGTCAGGTCGGGAGATCCATGATGGTGACAACTCACGTCCTTTCTCCCACCCAGGCAATGGGCCAAGGGGAGAAAAATTCATCACAGGAGGCCTGGGAGATAAGCATATTTAAGAGCAGAATGTGTCTGAGCTCATTTGGGGGCCTCCCGAGAGGCAACTCTAGAGGCAGACTGCTTGGTTGGATGGATTAAATCACATCTCTCTTTCTCAGAGGTAGCTCTAGAAATATCCAGAGAAAAAAGGGAAAGTGGTCCTGTACTCAGAAAATCTGTAATCCAGGTGTCCTAAAAGAAAAGGAGAGGTTGTATAAAAATGCCAAGAAAAAAAAATGGGAATTGTTCAACAAGTCCCAAGGTTTAAACACCCCACAATCGCTGTCATGCAGCCAAAGCTAGAATTCAGTTTAGCACGACTTGCAACTCGCTGTCTTTGTTGAGCATTCTGACTCCCTGTGGCATTTGCTGGGGTGTGTTGGGAGCAGGAGGAGCATAAACGTGAATGACAAATGGCCTCTTTTCTCAAGAGCTTATCTCTCTTGAGGGAAGCTGTCATGTAGAGGAACAACGGCAGTATATCGAAGGCCAAGTGGAATTAGTGCATGAAACAGAATAACCAAAGCATTAGAGAGAAAGGGTGGGGGGAGACCCATCAATTTTAGCTGGAGAAAAAGCTTCTAGAAAGAAACAGTCCTTAGACTGGGCTGGAAGAGGGAGAAGCAAAGAAGGGCTGGCCCAGCAAATGACATAAAATGTGAACAAAGGCACATTCGTTGGAAAGCACCAAGTGCATTCAGGGATTGCTAGACTGGATGGAGTAGAATGGGGGTAAAAATGGGCAAATCTTAAAACATAAGTTATTGCCAGATGGCCTGCATACTTGAAGGCCATGCTTAGGAGCATGAACTTGATCTGATAAATGAGAGTCACTCGGTGTTTCTGAGCACGGGAAGGATGTTCTGGGCTTCACCAGTGGCCCCGGTACGATAGCTTCAGGATGAGCCTGGAGCCTCCAGGATGAGCTCGCCCTCTGGGGAGACTGCGGGGTTCTCCACAGTCCTATGTAGGAACTCTGAGAGTCAGCCTTAAGAGTCATTCTCTCGAAGGCCTCAAGAAGCCCTTTGGACCCGTAGCCAGGTTCCCAGGTGCTACACCTGTATTTTAATCAGACCTACTTTTTCATTGCTTCCTTTTCTTTGAAGAGAAGCTGCAGTTAAAAATCAATGTGCTTTCAAAACTTTTTCCAAGGCAAAATTCAAGAGCAATCCCCTTTCCCCTCCACTTTGAGGAGGAATGGGAGAAATGGACAAGCTTAAAGTGTATATGATGCCGAGGGAATCACTCAGAATTTAAATTTGGAGGAAAACATCTTCTATAAGACTTAACCAGAAAGGAACTCAGATTGGGGATCAGGAGACACCAACTCGAACACAGAGGGTACTGATGCCCTCCCCCTGGAGAGCACGGTTTCAAAACAGATGGTTATGGGACACACTTAAGGTAGGGAACAAAAGTGCCAGGTCCTCTTAGAGCCCAACACTGGCTTTATAGCACTTGGACACGAACCAAACAAAAGGGCACAGTTCATTCTCTCTGCACCCACGTTCATTCCATCATATCTCAGTCCCCTGTTCCCGACGTGCTGCTCACGTCCCAGTGGAGTTTCTCTTCTTCCTTACAGTGAAATCCAGCACCTGCCCAGGGCCTAAAGCCCGTCCCTGCCCCTCATCTCCCACTCTCTGCCTCACTCCTTTGGCCCCAGATACAGTGGCCTTTTGTTCTTCAAACCCTCCACATTCCTTCTACTCTGCTTAGAAAACATTTTTCCCAAACTTAAGCATGGCTCACTCTCTCTCTTCCTCCAGGTCTCAGCTCAAATGCTCAAACGACACCTTATCCAGAGGCTTCCCTGACCACATTAGTTGAAACAGCCCCCCAGACCCCAGCTTCCTTCTCTATCTCCTTCCCTGCTCTGTGTTTCTTTGTGGCACGTGCAATCACCTCATATATTATATATGTGTTTCCTTATTGCCATCCATCCACACCCCCTCCAGGTTAGGAGAGCTCGGACTTTGTCTTGATCACAGCTGTGTCCCCTGAGCCTGACAGAGTGCCTGGCGCATACAGGTCACTCCCTACATATTCCCGGGAGTTGTGATTAAGTAAGAGTGCAACGAGTACTCTAGAGTGAGGAGAAATGGAACTAGCCATTCTCCCCTCTTCAGGTAAAAGAGTACCTAGAATGACCTTGGGGAGAACACCTCTCTCCCACACTCTATGTGTGTTGTGAGGATGGGTCTTGATCGCTCTAAACCAGTGGTTCTCAAAGTGTGGCCGCAGCATTAGCAACACCTGGAAATTTGTTAGCCATTCTCAGAACCCACCTCAGACCTGCTGAATCAGAAACTCTGAGTGTAGGGCAGCGATCTGTGTCACCCTCCTGGTGAATCTGACGCCTGCAGAAGTTTGACAACCACTCATCTAAACAAAGCAACCCGTTTTATTCCCCCAACTATGGTGGCTGGTTTGGAGATGGCCACAGACCCCATCAGAGCCAATGAGGAGCATGAGACTTGCTGGGCTTTCTGGAAGAAAAGCCTCACCTCATTCTGCGTAATCTGACTGAAGCTATAGCCATGAAGAACTGGGAGGAGGACTGTGTGCCTGCCTGAAACTAGAGCCAACACGGAGGAAGCAGAGTCAAGAACTGGAGAAAGCACAAACCCAGGTGAGCTCATGGAAACCTTGAATCAAACCATGTGTGAAGTGAAATCCGCCCTGGCTTTGCAGTTATGTCAGTCAATCAATTCCCATTTGTACACACTAAATGTGTTACAACTTCAACCACTTTAATTTGAGTTTTCTTCATAGGCCATTGCAAAAAGATCTAATTAATACAAAGTGAGCAAAAGTGAATGTCCCAGCTAAACTTAGGAAATAGGGGATGTCATCAAAGTGCAAAGGAAGGTGACATTGTTTACCCATGCTGCAGGTGATGCTGAAGCCAAGGGAGAGGACAGACAATGGAACAACGTGGGTGATTAGATGGACCAGTGAGGCAGGGAGTTGGTCACAGTTATCAGGAACTAAAGGACAGAGCTCAGGATCAGAGAGCAGAGAGGAGTGGGTCCAGGAGGGGAGTAAAGGGCCAAATACCTGAGTGAGCTGGTGCCTGGGGCCACCTTTCACTGGCATCTTGTGGCTCAGTGTCTGTGAAGACCCCTTTAAGGACCAAGGATGAAGCAAACACAAATGACCCTACAACTTATAACTATGAGCGATTTCACTGATAAGTGAATGATTGCCTTGCCCTATTTCTGAATCATCAATTGCTTATAGAGAAATTCTGTCAAGAGACTTTCCATCTGATGTACATAATGAAGAAGGATGCTGGTGTCTGTGGCAGGTGAAGTGCCATTTGCAGAAGTGCAGTGGGGTGACTTTGCCCCCTGCAAGCACACTCATCTGCTGCACGTTAGGGTCAAACTTCAGCTATCCCACAGATCAGCCACCTGCATGCCTTTTCCCTGCATGGGAAAAAACTTGGTGATGGCTCTATTAAAATATAAGTAATTAAAAGCATTAGTGTGCTGCCAAGACTTAAATGGAAGCATTTGGACTAAACTGTTCAACAGCACAGACTAGGCCAGAGTGGAAATGGAGGAGACCACACCAGCACTGCTCAAAATGTAATGTGTACAAAGATCACACGGAGACCTTGTCAAATTTGCAGATTCTGATTCAGGAGGTCTGGGGCAGGGCCTGAGGCTCTGCCTTTCTAAAAAGCTCCCAGTGCTGCAGGTCCAAGGATGGAGCTTTGAATAGCAAGGGTCTAAACCTCCTGTGACAAATGTGTAACTGTGCACAGGGGACTGGGGACATGGCTGGGCATGTGTCTGTGTGTGCACCCACATGAGTAGCAAGCATGCCCTCATCAACCCAGATGTACTCTGAAAAGGAACACGGTCCTGACTCTAAGCATACCGTAGCAAGTCAGATAAACTAGGACAATTATTGAAACCTGACGCCCCAGATAAGACAGACCCAGTAATACGGAGTCTCTTTGAGAGCAAAGAGAAAACCCACTTTCAAGCTCCACAAGAGGGATTTATCTTCAGGGGAAATATGATTTGACCTGTAACATGAATGAATCCTTGGCGGGTGAGATTCTGTGGAATGGACTTCATTATGCTGAGCGTGTAACGTAGGAAGGACACAGAGCCTTTGGGACAGGCACACAGGCAGCATAAGGGGTTGGCTGCATCAGCATTTTGGAGGTGCATGAATGTGGGACAACACCCCCTGGGGCCAGGCCCCTCTCCTCCTGCCCTGGGTCTCGTTCACTGCTCTCCGTCCTTTTGAGCTCACCCAAATGTCATTTCCTGGTGTCGGGGGAGGTTCCTGATCTATCTGCCTCCCTCTCTCTCCACACAAACACATGCTAGGTCTGACCCTCCTGTAAATGATCTTCTCATATGCCAAACTTTTCCTTCGTAGCACACACATAACATAGCATATATGCATGTTTGTTGGCGAGGATGTTGGTTTAATGTCTTCCTCATTCACTAGACTATAAACTCCATGAAGACAGGAACCAGGACCATTTCACTCACCACTGTAACCCTAATGCATAGCACACTGCCTGGCTCAAAAAATATCCATTGAAGAGCTGGCGAGAGACACAGAGGAAGAGAGAGAAGGAAGCAGTATTTCTTAACTCAGTGCCCACTGACCTGTGGGCAGAGAATACCCCATTGTATGCAGAGAACCTGTGCATTTTTCTGGGAAAAGAAGTCTTAGCATCTTCAGAATCTTAGAAAGAAACTGTGGCCTCCCAGAAGCTAACAATCACTGAGTTACTAGCATCACACCAACTGAGAAAATCTTAAGCAAGATGTGAAATAAAAATCAGTTTCTTTATTTAGAAACTATTTCTAAGCAGTCCTTAGAAGGAAAAAGAAGATGAAAGGGAGGAAATGGTTTACACGTATGTGGCATTAGAATTAAGGATCCTAGTTCGTTGGTGAACTTGCTCTTCCACAGAGGGGTCAGACCCCAGTGTGTATTATCTTCAGAATAACGCTATCTTTAAAATAATGGAATAATATCATCTTTAAAATTAATACCGTGAATCAAATAAAAATTTTGAGTAGAGGATGATCATCATTTTGAAATCCATAAATTTCCCCTTAGAAGACCAACAGGATGAAATTGGTTTATTTAAAATTCAGCCAACACAAGCCACAGCACATTATTTCCAAAGAATCTTGACAATTTTGTCAAAATTGAACTGAACAGATAATTTTGTTGAAATAAAAAGTCTTTTAACGGAAAAAATATCCTTCAAAATGAAAATAAATTACAGTATATGAAACATTTGCAAAGCCCGAGTGTTTTAGCTCCATATAGGAAACAGAAAATTTGGGGTCAGGGATGGGTCACTGGGAGGAACTATTACCAGATTATGGTGGTAATGGTCAAAACACAGGCTCTGTCTGAGTCAGATGGATCTGCTTTCAAATCCTGGCTCTGCCTCATTCTTGCCTGGCTACCTTGGACAATATCGTTAACTCCTTTCAGCTACATTTCTTCATTGACACCATACACAGGTGAAGCGCTTAGCTGCTGCCTGGCACATAGTGAGCACTCAAAATCGTAGGCTCTTACCCCTCCCTTATTAAGGTATCATCCGTTATTATTAACACTGTAATCTATTATCAGGCTTCCCAGAATTCCAGGCACACAATACACGTTCGGTCAGTGTCAGCTGACACGATTGTCATTACTTCCTGCTACCCAAGGCAACGGGCTCATCTCTACTAATGCAGCCCGCTGTTTTCAGTCAACATCTGATTTTTACTTTTCTCCTGAAGTAAATACTAACCTCAGCTTTCCTGCAGTCCTTAGTTGCTATTCAGGTTAATAAATCCTAACAGTGGCCACAGAACTATGGGTCAGTATCTGCTTAATATCTTTCCTCCCTGGCTTTGATCAGAAAGGCAAACTGAAGACTCCAATTTCCTGGTTTCCTTTTCATATGGAAAAGCTTTCAGGGGTTCTGAGGTCTCCCGGCCCATGTTCTTTGAGCAGCCCAAACGCGTCCTACCTCGGTGCTCACACATGGGCCGTGCGCTGGGGATATAGTGCAGGAACCAGCTCACCCGCGCGCTCTCTTTTAAACTCCAAACACCAGGTAGAATGGTAAGGATTGTAAAGAACAGCCCTTTCATGTTAAAAGAATTTTTAATTCCAGTATCGCCACCAGATTTCCCTATTTCCTTGCAAAGCATTCATTTCCCTACTCTCTGTGCCCATTGACCAGACTCTTTAAAAGCCTGAAGCCAGGAGAAAGGAAGCGAGTTTTTACAGACACATCCTGTTGGCTGTTCTGGGCCACGGGCCTGGACTCCTGGCTCCGGGCCTCTCCATCCTGTGCATGGGGGAGGAGAGAGTTTGGGCAGCTCTGCACGGGAACACTGGGCTTCATTTCTGGCCAGCAACAAAGCGCCATTGTATCCAGTGTTTTCTCCTCCTTCTCTTTCTGGGGC
Source organism: Indri indri (assembly GCA_004363605.1). Lineage (NCBI taxonomy): Eukaryota > Metazoa > Chordata > Mammalia > Primates > Indriidae > Indri > Indri indri. The sequence continues at coordinate 27,060 of RJWJ010003392.1, forward strand.
TGGAGTAATTCATCTAAAAGTTACAGGGTGGCTCCCCATGCCAGCCTCGCTGTGGAAAGCATCTCAGCCACCAGGAGAACTTCGACTCTGGATTCCAATTCTGGCTTCACAAATGACCCCGCCGAGCAAGTCCAGCACTTCCTCAGGGCATGACTTTATGAATGAGGAGAAAGTAAGACCAATACCCTTTTGCTTCCAAAATAAAGACAAAAAGAGGTTTACTTTGGTGACTTTGAACTCCACACCAAGAAAGTGCCACTGAGCTCAGATCACCACATTAGTCTACCTAGGTGGGCATAAGCTTAGCTCTTAACCCTTCTAGCCATGGACTCACTCTACATTCTTGTCTCTAATGTTTAGAACTTGACTGTACAGGGCCAAAAAACCTAAGCCACATCACTCAAAAAAAAAAAGGTCTTTTAGTGGACAAAGTCTCAGAAAATTAAGTCCCTTGGTGACCCACAGGAACCTGGATAGGTTCTTCTTGTAATTTCCTCACCTAGGGCAGCAGTCCTCACCTCAGCATCAGTTGGGAACGTGCTAGAAATGCACATTTTTGAGCCCCACCTACACCCACTGAATCAGCTCTCTAGGTGACTGTGGTGCATGCTAAAGCTCGAGCACTGACTGGCACACAGAGTATCTAACAGACAAAACTGTTTGAGAAGTCAGTGAATGACGAATGGAAGAAGAGTCCTGATCTTTACTGAACCTGCTCAGTATAACCTGCTCCCAGTTAATAGTGAAAGCCACTGCAGTGTGCCCCCTCTGTGGCTTGTAAATGCTGGGGCATAACACTGTAATGATTTCGCCTCTGCCTTCGTCCACGAACCCCAAAGTTTACGGCATTGCCGCACAGAACACCTGTCCCTTGGCTACCTGTGCCAGACTCTCCTTGGCCTCCAGGCTGTGAGCATGCAGTCTTCTATGGCCGGAATCATTCCCTTTCTTCTCCTCCCCAAGCTCATACTCCTCTTTTTTCCCAGCTAAACCCTACCTGTGCTTTTGGTTTCAGCCTAGGAAGTCACCTCCTCCAGGAAGCCATCTCTCTGGCAGGGGATGGACTCTCATAACCTCCAAGTACGTCCTCTACCAGAAAACACAGCCGCCGCCCCCCCCACCCGACTCTCCTGTTTACTCATCAGCCTGCCCTGCAAGCTCTGAGACAGAGGACTCATTTATCTCATTCACTGCCGTATCTCTAGCACCTCGAACAGCGCCTTATTGAATCAATCAATTGTGACTATAAAAGAACCTATGCTCTTTTTTATAATAGGTAACATGTGCCCATTTTAATTTATTATTGATTGATTTCATTGACTCCTAGACATGCATAATTGACCATTAGTCTAGAAAAGAGGACTTTAGACACAAGAATATAATTTCCTCTGCACCTTCTTTCTTAATAAAATTGTTAATCCCCAAGTTTTTTATTTTTTTTAAGATATGCACACTCCTGCATACCTGGTCAGGGCTGAACCACTGCCCCACCTGTGTGTGCTAGCAGCATGAACAATGCAGCATCCCTGCCTGCTGCTCCTTTTACTTGCCAAGCCAGGAGAAAAATGAGACCGAATGTTAGATTTTCACATAAACAGAGAATGATATGTTGGAGCATCCAGGAATGCAAAAGCCTCCTCTCCTATTTCATATTTGCACATGTCCCATTAATTTTAATTTTTGCCAACTTGATTGAGAAATAGAGTCCTGATGGCCATCAGACCCAGCGCAGCTCTAAGCCCCAGTCCAAAGCCCTCATGCTGCTCCAAAACAGCGCAGAGGCCAGCGTGCCTTCTTTGAGAAGCCCACGATGCTGCCAGACACCAGCTGATTTCACAAGATGCCGCGCTTGCCCATGTGGTTTCACTGAGTCACAACACTGGACTCATAACACATCAAAATCCCAACCAGCCTGATGGAAACCAGCCCACACAGGGCTGCCTCTGAGGACACCCACCCCACTTTCTCTCGATTCCAAGGAGTTCTGGCACCCAGCTGGATATCCTGATTTTTCAAAGGGCAACCTGAAACCACAGAGCTCAGACCTGTTCTCACAAGGGCCACCAGACCTTGCTGGTGATGTGGCCAGTGGAAAGGGACTCCTTGGTCATCCCATCTGGGATTTACAAGGGAAATCTTGTCTAGCCTCAGGAGAACCTATGGGGTAAAGATATCTTCTTTATTTCACAGTGAAAACACTGGAAATTCAGAGGTGTTAGATCCCTTGCCCAAGGCCTCCATCACTTATTCCCCAACTTGTTCCAGAAGGGATTTAAGTCGGCTTACAAAACTACATGTAGAAGGAAATAAAATGAAATGTCATGAATGAGGGGTGAAAAAAAAAACCAGGAAAGATAAAGATGAAACCAAACTTGAGGTTAGTTTAAAAAATAAAATCCATGCCTGGAAGTTCTGGTAGAACTTGAGAGAAAGGGGTCACAAACCTGGTTCTGAGCTGTCTGACAGCTGCTGGGAAAAGGGAAAAAACACAGTTTGTATCCTAAAGTTTGTTAGCTCTTCTTATAGGAGAGAACCTTGAGTCTTCTTTCAGAACCTTTTAACACTTAGTCTGCAAAAAAAATTAACTAACATTATTTTCTCCATCTAATGAGGAGAAGGAAGTCAGGCGAGGGGAAGCTATAGCAAGAAGACACAAGCTACTAAAAAGAGCTAAACACCAAATAGAATTCAAAAGCCCCCTCCCTCTTTCAAGGGTCTCCTACGAAAGATGCTCCTAACTGCAACTGATAACCCAATATTAACTCTGAATCATCATATAAAGGTGATATTATGTTCATATTACTATTTAAGAAGGCAAAGAAGATTGGCATCAAAAAAGTTAAAATTTGTCGGACATTTCTTCTTTTCCTATACCCTTGAATTCTATTCCTAATAAAAGCAAAGCAAGACACATGAACTTCTTCTCTTCTCAACCTCTATGCTGCAAAGCACATTGAGGATGAGTTCACAATTTTTCAAGTTCAGCTCTATGAATTCATGTTATGGAATTAATGATCTCTTCTGCACCACCCCCTTCAGTTCAATCTTATCGATTGAAACAATTTATGAAAAGCAAGCATATTGAGGAAATTTTAATTAATTCCTACATAATATTTGTTTTTGTTTTCTTTTGTTTTAGGAAACAGTATCACTTTCTGAACAAGATAGGAAGAAGTTCTTCTAGATGGGTCTGGAAATGACCATGTAAAACAAAAGAGAAACACTCTCCAAGTACTGGCACCAGATGGCATAGGCCAATATGAAGGCAAACGTCACACAAAACAGGTTTCTATTTCAGAGCGAGGAAATAATATCAATAAGAGAACTAACCTTGACAGAGCACTTGTCCTGTGCCAGGCCTGGATAAGTACCTTACGTGGGGTGCCTGATGGAATCCCCGCAACAAACCCTCATGGCAATGCCATAGGTCCTCTCGGCAACCTCTTTGACACATGGAGCATCCATCTAGGGCTTCACTGGATGAATTCACCTTCCCAACAGCAACAACTTGTAAGGCGGGGAGCTCAGAAGTTGACCCAGGCAATCTGGTTGCAAAACCTGCTTGAACCTAGGCCACACTCATTGGTACCACTCTATTGATCACTGAATATGTCAGTCACGGCGGCCTCCTTTCTAGTCTTCAGACAGGCCTTGCCCCATGCAGCATGGGGACTGCTGCTCCCCTGCCCATGGTAGGCCTCCTCATCAGCTCTTCCCAGAGGGTGGGCTCCATGCAGAGGAGAGTTCCCCATGAATGCTTTTCCTGTCCACCTACCTCAAAGTCAGCCACCTCCAGTCCCACCCTGTCACAACACCCTATTCCCTCCATCCCTCTCCTCACAGTTGGGTATGGCCTTGTGTCTCATTGCAGCTGTCCATGCCCTAGAGTGTGATTCTTTGGAGGAAGAGCTTTTTCTCTCTTGTTCAGTCCTAAATCACCATGCCTACAACAGTAGCTGGCACACGGCAGGTGTTCAATTGAAAGTTGTAAAAAGCAGTGAATGAAATAACTAATAAACTCCTTCTCTGCAAGCTCATGGCAGAAGCAGGATATCTGAAAACCCAAGTGGACAGTAATGGAATCTAGAAGCAGCCATGGCTGCCCCTACCAAGCTCCCTGATGGAGACTCAAGACCATGTGTCCTGTCGGGCTGGCTGCTCAGGCTGCACAGGTGGCTGGAATGGGTCCCTTCACCTCTCAGTGCCTTGATTAGTTCAACAGTGAATTGAGGAAAACACTACTCATATCAGCCTCATTCTCATGTATGCAAAGGGCTTTACACCCATAAATAACAAAAATATCATCAACTTATACCATACTGCCTTCTGCTTACCAAGAACTAATCAAGAAGTCTCCTAAGCAGCTAAGAGAGATGCTACAAAATAATTAGTGTTTTACCTGCTACAATGACACTCATTCAAATCTGTGTTCAAAAGCCTCATCTAATTGTGTCTCTGAATATAATTTCCTCAGGAGAAACATTGCAGGATTCTAGGATGTTCACGCTTAAAATAAACTCAAAGCTAAATATATAAAATCAAATTAAAATAGTATTTAACCTTGAGCTAGGAAGGTTATATAGTGAAGAATTTACCTTGCCTATAGAGAGTCTGGCCTTGGCCTTTGGCTACAAGGAGGTGATCTCTAGGCCCCTGGAATGTCCTGCCTGACAGGGATGCCTAACAATGGGGTTTAGGATGGGGACTTTGGGCCATGCAATAACAGTTCCAACCTCCAGAGAAATTGGAGACCAAAGACATTAGCACATTAGCCTGCAGTAAGGGCTGGAGGCTAAAGGTCAGCCAGGCAGGTGGCATGTGATTGGGTCCCAGTGAAAACTCTGGACCCCAAAGGCTTAGGTGAGCTTCCCTGTGCTACCTAGTAATATTGCTGTCACACATTGTCACCAAGAGGAATGAGTGCCAGTCCATGATGCCACCGGGGGTAGGGGGGAAGGCGACAGCAGAAGCTCCATGTTTGGGCACCTCTGGACTCTACCTTATGTGTCCCTTCTGATTTTAATTTATATCCTTTTCTTATAATAAATTATATCCATGAGTATAATAGCTTTTGATGAGTTCTGTGAGTCCTTCTAGCATATTCCTAATCCTGAGGGTACTTTGGAGATCACCTCTGCACTGGTGGTGTCAGAAGTGAGAGTGGTCCTGTGTAGACTGTGCTCTCTCTAACTTCGTAGTTGGCCAACTGTACAGTGGACCCAATCTCTCTGCAAAGATTAACCTATCTGTTAAGATAGGTTCAGTTTTTTTTGTTTCTCCTTCTTTAAAGGACAATATTTATGTCTCTTCCATATGAAAAATTAAACACGAGAGGATTTTAGACTTGGATAAAATGATGTTCCAAACATTTTCATACCTTTCTGAGTATACTCCTATCTTTCTTTTTGCTTTGGTTCTAAGAAAATTGGACTAACCAAGAATGGCCCTTCAGAGCGAAAATCCAGGCAGCTAAAAAAAGCTATTTTGGATACTTCTCTTGCATTGCTTTGATGGCTCAAACAAGGAAGAATCTAGTTGTGGCTGAGGTAGAGAAGAATGAATGAAAAATTAAGAGAAACCACCATAAAGCTTTTGGCCCGGCCTGGCAGAAGGCTCAGAGCCAATGACAGGCAGAAGGGATATGACTCCTTGGCAAGAATGCTGAGTGGTGCCAGAGCAAAGGGCCAGTTGGCCTTGGCAACATCTCCCCACCAGAGGTCCGGTTGTTGTGCCGCCATGATAGGAGGCTAATTTGAGGTCCTAAAACCAACTGAGAGAGGCCAAGGCAGAAATATCTGTGGATCAAAATGTTACATAAGAATACCATAAGGTCAAACACTAGCTGAGGGATAGAAGAGGAGCTGGGAGGTCTAAGTGGCTTATAACTGAGTTGTGAATAGGCAGACACAGACACTGAGATTCAGAGGTGTCACCTTGCCTGCCATTGGCCATTACCGTAGTAGACTCATGCAAGTGCTCACAGTTCTTAGAGCATCAAAGGAGGAACAGAGGCTCTGCTCACTCTGACCAGTCTATCCCACAAAAAGACAGAGATGTGTGCACACTCTGATTGTAAGTGTATAACTGAGCATGGGGATAAAAATCGAAAATGGACCCAGAGTGAAGGGTAGCAAAAGTTACAAATAGATCACAGAGGATGCAGGTCAGGGGACAGGCTAGGAAGGACAGGCCTTCCAGGGCTAGTGCTGGGTGAAATACACAGGATAGAAAAAGAAAAGGCATCCCCCATTTGCCAGAGAACTTAAAATCCAATGCTGGAGAAAAGCAATAGCAGTACAACATAACATATGTGTTAAATTATGATAAACACAATCAGAGTAACTAAGAAACTGAAGAAAGAGCATTTACAAAGGCCTAGGATGAAACCTGAGCTCTTACTTTCAGCTTAAATCAATGGAGATAGAAAGTGAGTGCATCTCGGGGAGGCAGGAGATTGACATGGACCCAGAGGCAGAAATGTGCATTTTGTACTTAGACATAGTAGGGGCAAGTGGGGGATGAGACAGCTAATTAGCAGGGAAAATAATTTTGAACTTTGAACCTAGACTCAAGGGCTGAAGTCTGATAGGTAATACAACTGAGGTGTCTACTGCCACTTGGTGTCAGCATACCTTAATTACAGATTCAGGGTGGCTCATCCTAAAAGCCGAGTCTGCCAAAGGAAAAATAAAGTAAGGCATATAATGTCACGCTTTAAAATGATTTGATTTAGGACCGTAGTTCTAATGGCAGTTCTTCACAAGTCATTAAAAGATATAAACAAAAATGTTCCAAGAATGTTCTTCTTTGAAGTAAGGGAGATTGACTTGATTTTAATTATAGAATAGCAGTTAGCTTTATATGATTTTTCTCATACACAAACACACACACACATGAAGTATGTACTCTTTGCCTGTATCTCTTTCTTGCTTTATAATAAATGATTAGTTTCCTTTATAGGAACACGCAAAGTGGGTCATTCAGGAAGTCTGTGATCTTCCCTGGAAGAAAGCCACTGGCAGTCCCAGGACTCCAGTATATCCAACGCCATGGTCCTGCCAGAGTTCCAGTGCTCTCCTGCACTACCCCCACCTCCTACCTCCTAGTACCTCGGCAGGAAGGGACACATCTGTGAATCCTCTGGCATTACTTCAATTCCTTACAGCTGTAAAAACCACCGCATGGAAAGAAAAGAACATTTCCTAGACTGGGAATCCCAAGACATTTTCTCAGACTGAACAAGTGAACAGAGTTTTCGCTCTGTGAATTATACCCCATTAAGGAGAATGCAGAGAGAAAAGGTCCTGAGATGATTGTGGTCTGTAAATGCCTGGGCGTCACTGAACTTCACATTCATTTTTCTGACTTCTCTGAAATGCTGTCCTACCCTGACTTAAGAGTCCTGCTTTGCAGGCAGGTTACGCTTATAACTATTTCATCCAAGATGTGGGTCTGTGTTAGGGAAAAAGCCCACTGCTGGTGTTTCATAGGCACAGGGAATAGAAGGTCTTTTCTTCCTCTCCCATTTGACCCATGAGTCTCCTGGCCTCTCTCTGTGCCCCAGGCTGCCCAGTGGCTTAAGTCAGCTGCAGGAAGGCGGGTTTGATAGTGCCTGCTAAGGATCTTGAGGGAGCATTTGTGGCAGGGGGTCTGCCTATTCCTCTTGGATTTCTCAGGTGGCATCTGGGACATGAAGGGAGAAGCAACATGAGGCTGAAGGAAGGAAATGAAGATGAGAAGTGGGAAAAGAGACATGAGTACAAGCAACACTTTCTCCTTAGGGTAGCCTACATTGGAATCCAAATGATTTCATGTTAATTTTTCCAAGTAGGTAGACAGTATACTATTTCTCTAGCTACTGGGAATTTCTCCGTAACACACCAATGAAGGACAATGAGAAAAATTTTTAAAGAGGATTTTCTAATTTAAGAAGTCAATTAGCAAAGCTAAGACTTAAGACATGTTATCAATGCAATCAGTTAAAATTTTTATGTGATTAGTAATTACATTATTTTGCACCCGTATTTATTCAGTTAGTCAATTAAAGCACACTATTACAAAGAACTTAATCATATATTACATTTTACGCCAAAATAGCTAAGATGCATCAAATTGATTTGTGAGTGAAAAATTAGCAAAGCTTAAGACATTTCCCAAAAGAGGAAAAAACAAGTATTGACTAACATGCAATCACTTCTTATTCATTTACAAAGTAGTAGTTTTTCAAATATTTAGACAATGGACAGTTTACTATTAAAAGCATTAAACTGGGTAAAATAAGAGACATTTCAAAAGTAAACTCTGATTCAGAGAAATTAGGATTATTATTTTCTACCTTATGAGAAGCACTATCTTATATTTATAATAGAATTTGCCTTGTGGAATTCATCATATGATTAAGGAAACCCCAAATGGGTAACAATTCCTCAGAGAAATACCCTCTTTGTTCTCTCCTCTCTTTGTTGCAAACACAGTGGTGCTTGGAACTTTGTGCGTGCATGTTATGCTACTTTATTCTTTGTCCTTAAAAGAAAATACAGATACTTCTTTGGAGAATGAGGAGGATATAAAAGAAATCAAATTCTAATACAATTTATGTATATGCTCATCCATGATATCACGGCAACTCCCTTTAGTCCCGTAAGGACTCAGAAAAATATGTTTGGGTTCATTTTAGAAATTCCACAAATGATATATTAATAAAATATACATGCAAAAATTTACTGTGTGGGATGTCATGCGATTGCTGTTTTTTTTTTTTTTTTACTTTTTTCAATATTATTTAAATGTACAATGAACACATGGTATTCTTGTAAGAAAAAAATAAATGTTTTTTAAACAATTGCAATGCAATCTTCACTTGCACTACCTTTTTCCGTATCACAACAGAGAAGCCACTCACTTTGAAATTGTTCTGCAGGTTCATCAGCGAGAATCTATCTAATCAGTGCTCCTTGATGAGAGCAGGAGAAGACATGGACAACCAGAAGGGTAAATGGCTGAGCTTGGGGCAAGAGTCCCCATAGAAAAGAAGGGACACAGGACAACCGAACACTCTGCTCCGTGACTGCCCAACTACTGTGTGCCAGCATGGCACTACCCAGTGACTTCAGTCCTCGGAGCAGCAGTCCTGCTGGGTAGTTACTGTCATACGAATTATTTAGATAAAGGGCCTGACACTCAGCTAGCTACTGGGACGCACACTAGACGGTGGCAGAATCAGGGCTGGGTCCAGATTACTTTCACCGCCCCCACTCCCGCCCATGCATCCTCAGTCCATTGCTTCATAAAGTCTCCCTAGAAGCAACCCTGAGGCTTGCTTTCCCCAGAGCTCTCCGGAGAAGAGAATTATTTTTCCATGTTGCACCTAGTTTATTTTCTTCTCCTGCCATACATGTGCTTGGAAAAAAGGGGGAAAAATAGGATCTATCCAACCCTGGCCATTCTCACTTCAAAATGCATGAAGATGCATCCTTCAGCAGGGTGCATGGCCACAGAATGGTCCAGCTCTCCCTCCTGAGCTCCTCTACCCTTTCTAGGAAAAAGTGGCTGGCCGTGGAAGGGTACTCTGCCAGGACACCATGCCACTGACAAGGGAAGCACCAGCCCACCTTCACTCCACATCCAATCCTCTGAACCTCCATGCACAACGATTCCAAGAGCACTCTCATGAGCTGCCCGAACTTGGCACATCAAGACGCTTACACAAAGGAGTGACCTCCACTGTGCGGCTGTAGCTGCTGTGGCACCTGTCAAGGGCAGAAGTGGAGCATCTGCCTGGCCACCTGAGGATTCAAATCCTCTTTGATCATGTATATCAAAGTCACTTCTCACAACTTCTGTCGAGGTGCTTGTCAGATTCCTGCTGTAGTCTAGGGATCATAACATTAAATAAATCTCCAAAGGCAAAAGAAATAGAAATTTGGAAAAAAAGAAAGTAATCTCTGGAGGCCTGCTCTCCAATTTTTGTTTTCAATACATTCCTTTAAAATGAGATAAAAATCAAAAGCGTAGGCTGCTGGGGCCCTGGGAGAAGCATAGCCTTCCCATTCCATTTTAAGCAGAGAAGAGTCTGACCTAAATTTGCAACCAGGATAGGGGAGCTTCCAAAAGGGGTCTTGCTCTTGTTTATCATGTAATTAATGGTGGCAGAAATAATGGCGGCCAACAACTGTAGAGCACTCACTCTATGCGGGCACTGTGTTGAGCACATGCATTTATGTTCATAATCTCACTGAATCTGAATAGGAACTCTCCAAGGTACATTCTTTTATTATCCCCACTTCACAGGTAAGTAGGCTGAGACTTAGAGGGCTTAGGTAATTGTTCAAGGCTGTATGGGTGGGCTGGATGTTTAAGACTGGGATACCACAAAGCTCTTAATTGCCATGTTCTGTCCAAATGAAGCCAGGCTTGTCTGTCCAGCTGCGTAAGTCACTGCAGAGTCTCATGTTAAGACCCCTCAATTCCACTAGACAAGGGGCAATTGAGGGGGTGGTGCCGGGAGGAGAAAGAAGGGACCCAGAGAATTCAAATTGTAACAGGAAAATGGCTTAAAAGAGCCAAACCTAGGACTCGGAGCCAAATGGTTTGGCAGATGCAGCCATGTTCAGGGATTTGTGATGACAGGGACAGTCTTTTTTCCACCCCACTTTGAGCCGCCTTTATAGAACTTTATCTTTTATGGCCAAAGATCAAATAAAAAAAAGATCATATTTAATGAGAACTAGGGGAAATAAACTGGTGGCAATTAAAGAGCAAAAATAACCTCTTGGTGGCTTCAGACCACAGGAGTTTTCTAATTTTAAGAGGCACAGGCAAATCACTTAAACAAGGCCTTTTGGGCTGTGTTCATCTCATGTTTCCTCCCACACCCATGGTGGTTAAAGTTATAGGCAGCCATAGCTCTTAAGCCCATGGACTTGTGCAGTAAGTGAAAGTACGACCAGGCCAGAGTCATAGGCTCAGAAACGCAACCTTGCAACACAGAAGTCAAATCCAAGTCTCCTTTGTAACCAATTGCTTTGTGTGGAAGGGGATTAAATAGAGTTAGAAAAAGTCATGGAATCCCAATTCCTAACACAAGTCCTTCTTTCCCCTATCCTCAAGCCCCGTTTCCACTGCCCACTGACTTTGGACGTGACATCTCACAGTTGGCCAAGATCCAAGAAGTCCTCGTTTCACTTCCTTATTTTCCTCGTGCAGATTGCATTTGGGCTAGACCATGAGGCAGACCTGAACTCTTCCTCAGCTTAGAATAACTGAACTCACTCAAATACCCAAACCCAGCCAGAGTGACTTGAGATTCCATTACAGGAAATCACCTCTGCCCTATACCACTGTGGCATGGGCCAGAATTCGGGAAGTTCTTCTCAATCATAGAGTCAAGCTAACACCCGGAAAAACCCTGGGGTGTCACCAGCTTCCTAGTAAGCCTGTAGACACACCCACAAAAAAACATAGAATTGCCTATAGGACATCACTCTGAAATACTTCCTGGAGTTTCCCAATTTGGGACATAATGTGGGGCTGACTCAAGATGAGATCAGCTGCTGAACAGAAAGAAATGAGGATGTTTACCCTGTGCTTTGGGACTCTGTCTTGCACACCAGGAGATTGGATACATTCTGTTTCAGCGTCAAGTGTGCCCTTGTTCTGTAACCCAAACCCATCCCTCAGAACACTGTACTTACCGGTAGAAAGTGGCATAGTCCACGGTCGAATGGCAGGTCTGAAACTCCCAGGATTTGAGCTTCTGGCATTCTCGATGGGCTCGGAGCTTTACCTTGACTGTCCCTTGACAGAGTTCAGGCACCGGCTTTCTCTGGGGTCTGTTGCAGAACTCGTTGGACTCCACCCTCCAAGACTCAGCAAAGTCATCCACATCAAACTTGAAGTTTCCATCTCCGCCAATCAAGTCATCACGTTTATGTCCATTATAGTTGCCACAAAGACCACAGAGCTTGCCCTTGAGGTAGGGGGCAGCCATGACTTCTACAAAACTGTCTCCATCCCAGGATATTTCCAAACCTTGAGGAAAAGGAGAGAAAATGGGGATCAGCTGCTCCTGAATCCACCAGTAACTCCCAAAGGTGTACACCCTTACACAGCGCATATGACATTCCTCCAAATTCTTGGTTACCTTTTAACCTCACCATATTACCTGAATCACTTAGCTGGTGGAGCTTAGAATTTTCACAGTGTATAAAGTTTGTTCTCATAACATCTTACATACTCCTGGTTTGACCTACAGATGACTGTTTCTTGATCATGCTACTCTAGGGTTCATATTTTTGCCTTTTCCTAAAGGAATTGTGTTGGTCCAAATCATGCTTTCATTTATTTATCCAATGACTGTGATAATGTGGAAATGGAAAAAAACAGATGATAGTTTTAATGTAATTTTTATATCCAAAAATTTTATAATTATTCCTCCAAATGCCAAAGGAAATTTTCCAAATTATTTGCTATAAAGAGAATATTAAAGTCATAAATATATAGCTTCTGAATACATCCTCTTCAAAGGGCAACACTGATATAAATGAAAATGCTTGCTCCTTCATTATTTTGCAATCATTCCTGAGGCATGGACACTGTTTGATCAATGTTTCCTAAGGTTGAGTCACTGGGGAATCCTTCCAGACTCCATCCCTGAGGCCTCCATTCCTGCGCCGCTCATAAGCTTCAATACCAGGCCATGGGCAAAAGTTCTTCTTGTGCCGCTCCTGTCTTGTTCATCAAGCAAATTATCTTCACTCCAGAAGGCAGAGAACATAGGCCCTTCTTGGTTTGCTAAACTAACTAAAATTTTGGAAGGTTTGTCTGAAAACATGCTATTTCTCCAGATATGCTGGCCTAAGACTTTCAGGAGCCACTGAAGCCAATGGCCCTTCTGAATGATGAAATGTCTGTGTCACAGGTAGAACAGCCAAGTTATGCTGTCACACAGCACAGATATATCTTACTATTAGGTTAAGAAGAAATGCTCTCAGATCCACTCTGATATTGTGTGGGAAGATTCTGCCCATAAGAGAAAGGAGGGGCCTTTATGAAAAGCCTTTTGAGGTTCAACTCAAAGCAAATGGCAAACTTTTTTAGCCAGAGTTTTTTCTTTATGTCTCAAGTGTGTGTTGAAAGCTTTTCTTACTGTTTTCCTGGCAACACCTTGGCAGTTCCAGAGCCACCTGGTGAATGGGCGTATGATATACCACTGAATGCAAACCAAAGAGCAACCTATAGCACCAACACCAGGAAACACCTACAACAGGTCAACATGCATTTCTGCCCTGAGATTTCTCATTACTCACTGTCACTGTCCCCAGAGAGTGAAACTCACAGAGGATGTTTCTTTTTAACAGTACAGTCTCTGCTCCCAGAGAGTAGAATGACAGTTACCAGACGCTGGGAAGGGTAGTGGGGAGGAGGGTATACAGTGGAGATGGTTAATAAGTACAAAAATATAGTCAGATAGTTAGACAGAATGAACAATATTTGATAGCACAACAAAGTGACTATAGTCAACAATAAGTCAGGGTCTACTTTAAAATAACTAAAAGAGTGAAATTAGAATGTTCCTAACACAAAGAAATGCTAAATACCTGAGGTGACAGATACCCCAATTACCCTGATTTGATTAATTCTCATTGTATGCTTGTATCAAAACATCACATGTACCCTATAAAGATATACAACCATTATGTATCGATAATAATTAAAAATAAAACTTTAACAAAGAAGATTCTCTCTCCCCTTGTGTGTATTTTTAAAATCTTACCCTCTGGGTTCCTGACAAAACCTAGTCTTTCATTTTGCCTGTTTTGAGCTTCTGGAAAGAACAAAATGACTTTCCTTCTAAAAAGCTTTATCTTTGTTCCTGAAATATCAAAACTAGGCTGATAAGCAAATGTTCAGAAGTGGGGAGATGAGGTGGTGATGAGACAGGAGAAATGGAGGGAGTGAGGAGAGGGAGAGAAAGGGGGGACACCATCCGGATACAGAACTGGCATGAGGCAACAACAGTGTGATGTAAGTAAGATCATGAAGAAAGGCCCAAAGGTAAGATTCGAACGCTGACACCCCCTAAGTTTGGATATGGTCCACGGGGGAAGCAGGCTGGCCAAACAGCACTCTTGTGAGCAGGACACACAAGTGGCACAAGAAGGAGTTTCTTCAGGAGAGTTATTGGTGGAATAAACCAGTGGCCCCAAAACTGGGTTTCTCAAGAAATAAATGGAAAGACCCATAAGGCAATTGCTGTGTGGTGAATGAAAGACATAGAAGTGTTCTTGGTCCAGTGCAAACGGTAGAGAAGATTTCTTGGTTGGGAGAAGAGTCTGGGTTCAGAAAAGTTAAATAGACTTGGATAAAGAGGAGAGACAGAGAGAGAGGGAGGCAGGGAGGAAGGGAGGAAGGGAGGAAGGGAGGAAGGAAGGAAGGAAAGAGGAAAGTCTCTTTGGGGAGTAATTTGATGAAGAGAAGACAGTGATGGGACCAGCTAATGAGAGAAGGGACACACTGCTAGAATGCCCACACACTGGGCTGACCTCACATGTGGATCTCTGTGAGAATATGGCATCGACTGTGACAACCACAACTGTCATATAAAACGATTCCTATTTTTTCATACCCTATCATTTAACACATTATCTGGCATATAGTATGCACTCAATAAATAAATGAATTATACCCCTATAACATGGCTACATTGAATCTGTGAAGCCAAAGAAATTATGAATTTCATGCTAGTTAAGACACCAAAATAACCATTTTGAAAGAAGACAAGCAAACTATAAGATGATTTACAATGTACTCTCCAAGGTATTAAAGAAACTTGACCTCACAAGCCTGTAGCTGGGCAGCTGCCCAGCAAGAGAAATGAGTGGAGAAAATCAATTCCATACAAAGTCTAACTTTTAGAGCATAAGTCTGAAGATTTTCCATGTTGCAAAATTTTCCAAACTACAAATCTCTTTCCTAGACAGCAGGCAAATACTGTTCTTCCAAGTGCCACAAATGGTTGATAATTTACACCCAAAAGAATTCCAATGTCATTACTATTGACAATGATATACTAAATTTGAGACTTTGGGCAACTGAGTTCATGGGAATTCGACTCACAGTGAACAAGCCAATCACTGTGCTCTTTCTTTGCAGTGGACTGGTGGTCCACATATGCTTGGGAAAATGCAGACCCTCTGTGTTTTCAGTAAACTCTTCTCAAAACTCATGGCATCTCATTCATAAAACATGGTCCCCAAAGTAAGAGAATAATTTGTAATTCACTCTCCTTTCTTCCACCTTCTCTGCGTTATTACATTAAGAGGATTTTTATGGACCAATGCTAGGCTTCCTATTGTGGAGGAACAACTTATCCTACTACAGATGCCTTTGTCTATTGCTATATCATTTACATATGTGTTTGCATGGATATTTTCACCCTCTACATGAATAAAAGTCATACAAAGTAGATTATAGTAGTGGAAAGCAAAAAACTAATAAGTTGTAATTGATGGAATTTCTCTTCCAAGCGATATTTTAAATAGGCATCTCATGAGATGAAAACATCATGGAAGGGTTTGAGAGATAGTCTTTTCTGCAGCTGGGATGAGTTTCCCAATTCTCTGCATGGGAAATTGGGTAGAAATAACTGGCAGAGTCAGAAGGCTAAAGCTGAAGCATATGTCCCATCTGGGGATGTGAGCTGCAGCCACATTCCTTCCACTGTATGAAGGGCTTTCCAATTTTTCCTTCTCTCCAGTGAATGTTTAACCAACTTGTTCCTCACCTTCAAATGTGTGACTTGGCTCCAGACCACCAGCTGGGGTTTTGTCGGTGGTGTTGTTTATGTAGTTGTTCTTTTATTTTGTAGACGTTGTTTTGTTTTTTGATTGTTATTGTTGCTTTTGCTATTGTCCGCTTAAAGGTGAAAAATTCATGGATGCACCATAGTGATGTTTAAAAATGGATGGTTTTTCTGTTCAGATTTTACACCAAAAGGGGGTGGGGTGGGGCTATGATATATTCTCTGGGTTTATCAAGTGTAAAGCTCTACCAAAAGTAAAATAAAAAGCCATGTTCCCCATGTGTTAATGCTTTCAGGTGGATCTGATGTAAGTCTTTCAGGTAGAGTTGATGAAGTGAACAGATGGCAGAAAGGAAATATTTTTAAATTATTTGCTAAGTGTCGAAAGTTAGAGCAGGGGTGTGTGGTGGGGGTGGGCACTGCTTTCTCAAGCTACTAAGCCTCGTTTGAAGCCACTTGTTATTAGTTAGGCAGCTATAGCCTAATTCCACCCAAACTACACAGCCACCTGTGCTACCCTGCCAAACGATTCCGTCATGAACTGCTGAGTCCATAAACTACAAGGGCAAAGAGCCATTCTTCCCTGTTTCCCATCTCCCAGCTACAGGCTTGATTTAAGCTGCTATTTTGAAGAAAGCACCCATTAGCTCGCATGAGCTTATAAAATTTTTTTTTAATTCTATGGAAGAGGAACACAAAGGAAATACTGTGATATTTTAAATAGACAATCAATAGGTGGTAAAAGGAAAATATCTCTAAGGAGTAGTTCAAACTGAGATGGCTAGACTATAGAGTGGAAAACACTATTGTCTGGAAATAGAATTGTTTCATTCAAAGGATAAGCGCAAAGCAAGTTTAGTGCCCAGAGGAATACAGTTCTTCCCCAGGAAGCAGAAGGCTTGTGTGATCCATGTGCTACAGGAAATTGTTCGGCTGGGTATTAAGGGTGCCGTGAAAATTACTTGCATAGTGGAAAGAGAGATGGAAAAATAAAAGAAATTGTAAAACTGAGTACAAGGCTTAGAACAGTTAAATTCACTAATCTAATGATGGTATTTATGACCTATTATTATTATTTTCTTAGTAGCCTTGTTCTTTTGCTCATTTTTATAATGTGGAAAACTTACGAAGAATACACTTATCCCATAAGATTTTGTCAGCTGTGAATGGAACAGGATTGAACTTCCTAGGCTGTTAGTAATCTTCAAGTACCCAGGATTCCTTTGAGAACTGGGCTGTGCTGACTAATAATTTCCATATCAGTAGAATCCATTGTGTTCAGCTGGCTTGCAAATAGGTAGGCAAGGTGCTTCTCATTAGCGCTGTGTAATAATGGGTCATCTTGTGCACATTTTATAGGGAGCCAAAAACGATTCCTCCTTTAAAGGAATGAACTGGAGCCTACATGTGCAAAGTGGCATGTCTTTTGGATACAAGAACAAGTGTCTGAATTTTCTGAGTGGGACTAATCCCTCTATAGTTGAATGAGTAGAGCTCTTCACACCTCTGAAGTAAAGAATGGGAATCTTTCCCCCTTTATAGAATGTTCCAATACATTATTACTTAACATTCTCTCACTGAAACCATGTTATACTCTGTACCTAAAAGCTCCTTGGGCTTTTCCTTGGCTTCCTGCCTTTGTTTAGCTAAGCTGGCATTCCATAGGCTCAAATCAATTTATCAAAATATATTTTGGCTTGAATTGAAACAATTACCAAGTTTTAAGGTACAGCAGAAATAGTCACTATGTCCCTGAAAAGTGCCTACTCTATCAAATGTTCCATTATCCCAAGAAATGGGAACTCAATTGATGCTTTTACACTCTTAAATTCTTATCAATGCAAAAAGCAAGAAATACACTGATTTATTTTAAAAAATAGAGTATGCCAGGAGAACACGCAGCGCAATATCTAACTGACAAACAATATGTATTAACCACGGGTAGCACGGAAGGAACCACACGTGATATGATAAAATGTGTAAGTGAGCTGAATTCATTCTTGGGGCTGGTGTCCAAGAACTGAGATCTGCTTCTAAAATGCCTTTCATAGGTATGAACTAACAGACACGAATTTGAGCCTCATGGACCACTGGCAGCCATGAATGGTCTGGCCTAGGGGGAATATCTCTGCCCATGGAATGGAGATGTAGGGTCCAGTGAGCCAAAGGCAACATGGGCTGCTGAGAGAGGGTCTCTGCGGCCAGCTTCATGTGCCCAAGGCCAAGCAGAAGGAAGTGCTTTCAAAGCAAGTATCCTGAGCGTTCTCTAGCAGAATGGTTCAAGCCATCACCTCGGACAGCATCCTTCCCCAGTGCCAAAAGTGGACAAGGCTCCTGGTCACATGTGTTTCCTGTCATCCCTACTCCCATCTGCACACTCACGAATGGTGGCCTCATTTTCCTTGACATAGGAAAAATGAATGGGATAAGGCTGCCCCTGGTGCATACCAGGAGTCTGCAAGAACAACTTCTTTTACTGTGGACATTTATGTTTCTTTTAAACATCGCTGATACTAAGCTGTTTACTTTTGAGGACTCCTCCTACCCGCCTTCTTGAACAGATGCTAACACAGAAACATTCTTTCTCACAGATGTGAAACTGCACATAACTGGCTGAGCTGGGAGAGACACTGACAATTCCAGGCAGGACACCAATGGCCTAAAATAGCAACAAAACTTGAGAGAGAGGTTATTCAGAGAGTACGACTGCTATTTTTAGAAGGAGGATGGAAAGGTTCTGGATATCAGAAGATTGCAAGACTGGTATAACTGATGTCTAAGTGCAAGGCTCCACAAGGTACAAATGTCTCCAACTATTTGTGGCATCCCTGGGATGTGCCTTCTCCTGTGAGTGGGGAGGCAAGGCCTGCAGCTGGATTACAGATCTGCCTCGGGGTTTTCCTGCCACGAGGAGGAGGAGGAACAGAAGGAGGAGGAAAAGGAGGAACAGAAGGCAGGGGGAGGAGGGAGGAGGAGCAGGAGGAGGCACGTCTCCTGAGCACTCTAACCAAGTGGCGGCGCTCCTGAGCGCGTTGGTGAGGTGGAGGGGAGAGCAAGAGGGCGGCCACAGAAGCCCGGCGCTGCGGGAAGCCCCACCTGCTTTGGTGGTCACTTTCAAGAGGTAGCCGTCCAGGTCGGCGTGGAAGTGCGGCGCGTGGCAGGGGAGCGCGACGCGCGTGCCGTTCCAGCGCACGGTGAGGTGCTGCTGCAGGCTGACCCTGCTCTCGCCCAGCACCAGCTCCACGGACTTGGTCCACGAGAAGGAGCGGGTCCGCCGGGCGTCGTTCTTCACCAGCACCTGGAAGGGCGAGGCAGGGGAGGAGCAGTCTTTCGTCAAAACGTACTGACACGTCCCCTGAAAGTTAAATGTCCGTCCGTCAAAAGTGTTGTAGTGGGGATCTCCGAATACCGTGCAAACACCAGGCTCTGCGGATGAGTGAGAGACAAAAGGAGGGTCACAAATCAAGCCAAGGATTCACACAGAAATCAGGGGTCCCTGCCATAAACCTGGCGGGGGCACCTGCCAGGTGAGGGAGGGCCTTAGCAGAGATGCACTAAGGGAAATCAACGCAGGAAAACATGCGTGGTCGTTTTTAAAGGTTTGTGCCAAACCTCATCTAATATTCATGTAATACTTGCTGGTGCTCTTATACTTAAAAGTTATTTATTTATAACACCTCTGAATTATTAAAGCATCTCTATTTTGTAGCCTTGATATGCTTCTGTGGTCTTAATGGAAGGGATAGAGAAACAGCTAAGATAACTAAGGACCCACATAAACAAGAACAAAATAAGTATATAAATACATACAATAAATGGCAGGAACATAAGTGACAATACACCAAAACATTAGTATTCTTTCCATTTAACTAATTTAAAAAATTTAGAAACATGATATACTAAATGTTCCTCATGATCTTAATTAAATACGATATTCAACATTCATGTATTTACTTAGGACAAATAAATAGAACTGCCAAATAGATACATGTTTAATAGTGTCAGGAAACAAATTACTGATAATATTTATAGATAGTCTTTACATGTTTTCTAGAAATACAAGTTTCCTATCTTTTGAGCTATGTACCAAAATGTAAAATTGGGAAAAAAAAAAAAAAGTCACAAAACTCATCATTTAGTACATTTAAGAAATTTCAATAGATTCATCACTCTGAAATACCATTAATTCAAATATTTATGAGACCAGGGTAAAGTTTTATGTTTTGAGGTGTCTCAAAGATTTTTAAGGAAAATTAAATATTGCTTTTTCTAAAACAAAACTTGGCCTTGGTTTGTTGTTCTCCATGGAAAGACATTTTATCTGTTTTTAAGGAGGCATGAACAACCAGGAAATGAATTCATTTAGAGAAATCAGCCCAAATGATGAAAGAATTGTAATAAAAAGAGCGACTTCCAGTCAACACTAGAATAATAGCCAGGTCAAGGATAATAACCAGAATAAAAACGCCAGGTTGAGAATATGAGAACTAAGAACGTCATATAATTAATTGCTCTGAATATCTAAGGGAAGGATTGAGTCAAGATAGAGGAAGGATGTGCCAACTGATCTGATAGGACCGATGGGATCCAATGCAAACATTTGCTTTTAATTTCTAAAGTGTCTGGAGAGTAATGTTGTTTTATGTTATGATACCTTACGTCATTTCTGTATGTCAATTTCATATGACTTCATACAAATCACATATATTTGGAATTTGATAAATTAATTTCTTGTTCTAAATAAGTTTTCTTTGTCAAAATGTGATAGAAACTCAAAAAAGAGTTTTGGTGTATAGGAGAATTTCAATGAATAAATACTTTAAAGAATATATAAAAGGCACTACTCGGGAGGAGGGTAGAAGCAGGTGGGAGGCACAAGTTTTGAAAGCTCAGCACTTATATTTGAATTCACCTCCCATTTCTGTTCCTTGCTTATTCTTTCCTTGGTCATTTTCCTTGTGACCCCAATTTTACCCTGGGTGTTGCTTCACATTGTACCCTGCCCCCACCTCCCTAAGTCTCTATCTCCCCACCTCGTGTTCCCACCTGTCTAATGTCTTCATAGTGCATTCTCCGGTCCTTTCTCCATGTGATTACTTTTGAAATCATCCTGTCACACATTTCCCTCACATTCTGACAAATGGATTCCCTCTTTGGCATGAAAATGTTGCTTTCTGCTTGGCAGAAAACAAGGCAGTTCCTTGGGACACCCCAGGTGGCATCAGGAGAACGATAGTTCACAGTTAATACCACCCTATGCCACGAAAGGACTAAATATTAACGTGACCACCAGCTACACCTTCAGGAGAAGGGCTTTTTCGGGTTCTTAACTCCACCTACTCTGCAAGAAAGCCCAGAACCAATCTAAGGTTTTTGAGCTTTCAAGATTATAACAGATGGACCTCGGCTTGGAAAGTCCAAGCACTACTGAAGGGGTGAAATTACACCCCTGAGGAAGTTCTCGCTCAGAGGGGAGCAGGCCCAGGGAATGCCCACACCTGCTGCCTGCATTCTACTGAGTCAATCTTCCTGGGCCAGGGACAGCCCACAGCTCTTCGTGCTGTGCTGACAACAACTGCATCAAATTATCATTAATCAAACCACTTAATAGCTAACATTTGCCAAGATCTTCTACATGTCCGCTGATCACGGATGCAACATCACAAAATTAATATTTAGATTGTCTCCTAATATTAGAAAAACAGCTAAGCACGTTGTAGTAGATCCATAAAATGAGCTATTATCTAGTCATTGAAGTTTCTGTATAATGTTCATGACTGAGGAAATGCTTATGGTATGTGAAAAGTGGGAAACAAAATTCTATGTACAGGATAATCTTCACTATGTTAAAATAAATACACACATGCACTCCAAAATTGTAAACAGTGGTTATTACTTGGTGGCAGAACCAAGAGTGGCACTTATTTCTTTCTTTTTATGCTTTTCTGTTTTTGATTTGTTATTGTTGTTTTATTTTGTTTTGCTTTATTGTTAAGAGTGAAAATGTGGGTACTTGTAGCTGAGGCCCATTATATGACAAAGCAAGTCCTCAAGGAAGCAACAGAAAATCTACTGCCTAGAGTAGCCCTGGGAAAGCCTGTGCTTGCTCATAGCTGGGTGGGAAGCAAGGAGAGTCCAGGGAGACCCCAGGCAAGGGAAATCATGTGTGAACAGTGCTGTCAGGAAAGTTATTTTGCAAGAGGCCCTAACTTGTGGAAGGGACGGGTTTGGAAATCAGGATGATTTTTCTATGTGACAGCAATATAAAAGAAGCCAACAAAATTTCACGACTGTAAAGATGCCTGAGAATTATGTGTTGCATTTGGGGACATTTGTATCATGAGCTAAAATAATTTTGAAACCTTGGCCCATTTTCCTGGCACTTTAAGGTCCCTGTGCCAGATCCTGCAGGAGCAGTGAACACGTGCACTACAGAATTTCAGAAAGTGAGAATCTCAGGGTTACAAAAATCTGCCTGGCCAAAAAGGAAAAAGGCTAAAGAACACTTAGGGGACAAAACGAACACTGTATCCTCATATAATTTTTTTTCCAGCACCCAGTGAAATGAGCTTCAGTCCAAGATGTCCAGATGTCCGGTCACACTCTTCTGGAAAGCTTGGCGTGGATGTCAGGGGGAGGGAGAAAGGAGCTATAGAAACAGACCATCCTAAAACGAATCTTGCTTGAATACGCCTAAGTCAGAAGATGGAGAGAGAAATGCCGGTTTACCACTGGTGGCACGTTTCTTTTTCAGAGTCCTGGAGGTCAAATCATTAGATCTCATTTTTGTTTTGGTTTATTTTCAATATATACATACAAATGCACAGGTAAAGCGGGGAAAAAAGATGAGAAGTGTGTAAATCCAAATATTAAGGGGTTTTTTCTAGGTTAATGGAATTATGTGTAACATTTCTTCTTTCTTGTTTCTGTGTATTTGCATTATTATTTACACTTACATTTCATTGTTTACGAGGACTATGTGTACTTTTGGAATAAGAATATTTGCTTTAAAAAGTTAAAAATGCCGGATTAAGACCTATCACTTTGATGTATCATACTTTAATAAGATTGCTATAAGAATTAAGAGAGTCATGCTGCCTCCAAAATCATAGTGCCAATGTTTTTCTCCTAACCACATCAGGTACATTTATTTCTGCCATGGATATATTTATTCTAATGAAATGCCTTTCTTCTGAGAGCAGTGATTATTCTCAAAACATCTGTCAAAGAAAATTAAGAGAAAATTATACAATCCCATGTTATAAAGAAGAAATTAGAAAAACTGAGTAGACTCTAGGTTCCCTCCCCCAAAACAAAACAAAACAAAACAAAACCAGAAAAGCATAAGGAATAAAATAAAGTATCATTTATGGTTCTGTCACTAAGCAAGTACCACTATTTATAATGGGGTGCGTCTGTGTGTGTGTGTGTGTGTGTGTGTGTGTGTATTCTAACATAGTTAAGATAATCTTGTACATGAAATTTTATTTCCTGCTTTTTACTTAACATGTCATGAGATTTCCCCCAGTCACTGAAATGTGTTTTGCTTTGAAAACACAGAATGGGACTTTTGTCCTCAGCCTATTACTTCTGAGCAGAGAGAAGTCTCTCCAACTCATCATACCATACCAGCACACTGCATTCCCAGAGCAGTGTTCTAACCATGAGGAAGCCTATCAAATAAAAAACACGGCTTTAAACCTGCTCGACACAAACTGCAGGGAAACGGGTCCCCTGGGACTCAGAGGTCACTATGTCACACAGTGGTTCCTGAAAACCCCAAAAAGGTAAGTTGTGATGATGCCAAGTTCGGGTCAAGAATCAGGAAAGGCTGGGGTTAGAAACATTCCCCGTGACGCAAGCTCTTAGGCTGTTTGTCCCGGCTCCGCCTGAATGGTGATGAAAGCCTCCAATAAGGAGAGGCTGTGGGGTGACCCACAGGACCCGAACTTCTCCATGCAGGAGCCCCTGGCCTAGCACAGCAGTGTCGCTCACAGCTGTTGGCTCTCAAGGGACCTGAGGGCTGCCAGATGCTTCACCTAGTGGCATCTCGATGACTATAAAACTTTACATCCTTGGACTCTTAAACTGAGAACTTACTCTCACTTACTGTGTGTATGGTGGTGGGGGCAGGGGAGGGAGCAGTGGGTCTCCTTCCACCAACAAATGATCCACCAGAAATAGTAACCAATTTGCATTTGAAAAAAGTTGTGTAGGGATACCACTAAGGGTATAAAATTGCTTTCCTACATTTCCCATAACCCCATATGCTCACCGACTGGAAACAAAAAAGCAAACAAAGGAAGTAGTCCCTAACTTTAAGATGCAATCTAAACTAAATCCAAACCTGAAGCCATGCAGCAGTTCCAGGTCCTCCCCAGGGCACGGAGAGCTTGCCCATCTCTCAGGCTGGCCCCACAGTGGCCAGGCCTGCCCAACACCCTCCCCACTGTT
This sequence comes from Indri indri, assembly GCA_004363605.1. Classification (NCBI taxonomy): domain Eukaryota; kingdom Metazoa; phylum Chordata; class Mammalia; order Primates; family Indriidae; genus Indri; species Indri indri. The sequence continues at coordinate 51,316 of RJWJ010003392.1, forward strand.
CACAGCTTTTGGCATTGAGGCCAACTCCCCACAGCAATGTCCCTGATGCCTCAGCCAAAGTCCTCTTTCCTCTAAATTCCAAAACCAAAACTGATCACACAGCTCAGATGTTCTGGGACAGTCTTAGTTTCAAATACTCTATCTTGTAGTCACATTAAGTTTTTCCATTTGGGGGTCAAAAATACAGTGTACCAAACCCATAGCCTGCTTATGATAAATCACTTTCTTCCCTAGCTTATAGTTACAATGTATCCTTAACTCCTAAACCAGGCCTTAAACTCCTTATATGCAAATTTTATGTATATTTTTCAGTGTCTGGCACCCTGCCTTGTATGTAAGAAGATCTGAATATAATCATGCTCCACATAATGATGTTTTGGTCAACAGCAGACCACATATGCAACAGTGTTCCCATAAGGCTAGAAAACTGTATTTTTCCTGTGCATTTTCTATGTTTAGATATTTTTAGATACCCAAATACTTATCATTGTGTTACCATTGCCTATAGTATTCATACTGTACAGGTTTGTAGCCTGGGAATAATAGGCTATACCATATAGCCTAGGCATGCAGTTGGCTACGCCATCTAGGTTTGTGTAAGTACATTCCGCAATGTTCACACAGTGACGAAAGTGCCTTATGACGCACTTCTCAGAATGAATCCCTATCATTAAGTGATGCGTGACTGTATATATGTAATAAATGAATTCATCTTTGCATTATTCACAGCAATGCCTGGTACAATACATATCAGATATCAATAAATACTTACTGAATAAATGGGTTAATTAATCAATTTAAGAATATATTTTGGTGGAAAACAATAAATTTCACATACTGAACTTACTAAAATAATTAAGTGACATTATACGTATGACAAGGAACCAAAAGAACTTTGCTTAATCAATTAATTGAAAAAAAAAACAAATGAATGCTCTTGGAACAAAGAGACCATTAGGAAAAAACCTGAAAAGTCAGGAACATTAAGGGGCAACTATGTCTGATGCCAAGAAAACTAACTGAGAAATTCAAATCTGTGCCCTCAGATACTCACTTGGGCAGCAATTTCCTTTCACTCTCTGGAAGTCTGATTTCTCCACCTGATAGGGACAGCCTACCCCACCAAAAAGTACTGTCAAAATCAAAAAGCTAACTCAGGACAACATTAGAAAATAACTTAGTTCTGATTCATAATATGACCAAGTACAGTGGGCAGAATAATGGCTCCCCCAAAGATGTCTGTGTCCTAATGTCTGGAAGCTATGAATGTGTTATTTACATGGCAAGAGGGAATGAAGTTCACAAGTGGAACGAAGGTTGCTGACCATGAGATGGGGAGCCGAACATGCGTGATCTGAGAGGGATGAGTGTAATCACAAGGGTCCTTGATGAAAGAAGAAGGCAGGCACACGAGTGTCACAGTGACACTGCATGAGAAGGACTCAACCTGCCATTGCTGGCTTTGAAGGTGGAGGAAAGAGCCAGGACGGAGGATTATGGGAGCTTCTGGGATCTGGAAAAGGCAAGGAACAGAGTCTCCTCTCAGCCTCCAGAAGGAACGTAGCCCTGCTGACACCTTGGTGTCAGCCCACTGAGACCCATTCCAGACTTCTGACCTCCAGAATTGTAGGATAACAAGTGTGTATTGTTTTAAGCTACTAAGTTTGTGGTAATTTGCTACAGCAGCCATAGGAAACTAATATACTTCACAATGCTACAGAGACTAGTACAGAGAAACTAGTTTATGCCAGGTACTGTGCCACATGCTTTCTGTATTTTTAGTATCTCCTTTCATCCTCACTACATCTCTGCACATTGTATATTATTACCCTAATTTCTCAGCTGTGTGTTTGGAGAGGTTAGCTTGTTGCCCACGATCACTCAGCCAATACAGTAAAGACAGAGTCCAGCCCAGTCTCTGTGACTCTAAAGCCACTGCCTTCCCCTCTGTGACTTGTGGTACAGACTTACTGCTTACACCACAGCATCCTGCAAACTTATTAACTAACTGGGGCCACAGAGGTCTTTGGGAATCTGAAGAAACGTGTAGACAGGCTTTCCCCAAATGCACATGAGTGTATCCTCTCAAAAGCAGAGGTTCATAGACACCCTGTCCCAAGGCTAGTCAATGACATACTAGGGGGTCTGTGAACCCTTAGATTAAGAACCCCTGTCTGGAAATTAATTATAAACTATACTATCTGATTCTCTTATCTAATGTGTTTCTATTTTATCTCCCCAACTGCATTACAAGTTCCTGAGCTCAGGGTCTGTATCAGCCTTTTATTAGTGTCCTCCAGAGTATTTCTAGCATGCTGAAAACTCACCAAGTTTTAATACAAACTTGATGTAGAAGCTTCATTTTTGCCACTCTCACCATCCAAGTCTCCCCTCTTTAAACTAGAAGTTCTTATTTACCAGCGAAGAAAGCTGTATACCTGAACTAAAGAGATGAGTTTCACGTCACCAAGTTAACCTGGCCTCCAGCTTCAAAGCCACCTTAGAGCTTCGCAAACATTGCGCACATTGCCTTGAAGAGAGTCTTGTGTTTGAATCCTGGTCTTGCCACTTAATGACTATAAAATCACGCATAAATTACCTACATAATTTCAGTTTGTTCACGTATAGGATGGGTCTAAGAACAGCTACCTTTCAGGGCAGTGATAAAGATAAAAATAGCACTGCAAAGGTGCCAAGAACATAAGATATGCTCAGAGAGTGGTCATTGTTAGTTCTATTATTATAAATGCTATGCTAATCTAGCAAATAGTGTCTAGTGCTGGCTAAAATAGGCTTGAATAAGACCATGACAGACATACAAGGTATAGATTTGTTGAAATGTGATATGTGAGTTGAGTTAGACTATAAGAGACATATAAAATGTAGATTTGGGTCTAGAATGGAATAAGGCCATTTGTAGGCCAAAAGAAGAATATTAATAAAGTCATGAACACAGGAAAGAAGGCAGCTTGTACAAGAAGAACAGGAGGCCAACCTGACCTGAATGGGGAGCTACTTTGGGAGATATGAGACACACAAGTTGTCCAAATAAATTGGCCTGCGATTTATTGCCGGAAGTTTAAATGTATTCCAAGGAACCAACATTTCTTAACATGTTTCCTATGAAACATCAATCCTGCCTTTCGCTCTGCCAAAATAAGTAGAAACATTTTTTTAAAATGCCCTGTAGCTCCAATTAGTCTGGGAGGTGCTTAATACTCCATCACCCTCCTGAAAGGTCACCCTGCACATTGGCACATAAAGAGCCCTGAGAATTCTACAGTAAGGAAATGTACTGAGGTTTACTTGACCCAGCATTTCCTGAGTATATTTAGTCATAGAACCATGTTTTGAAAATATTACTCATTACTATTTCTCAGTACTGTTGTTTTATAAAACAAACTTTGGGGAACTCTGCAAGAGACCAGTGAAGAAAGCTGGTGTAGGTTCTCATGAAAGCTAAGTTTGGATTCTGGCAGTGGTATGCAAAAATGGCTAACAGAGAAGAGACAGAGGGTAGTTGCAGGCAATAGGAGGAGGGTGTGGCTGCTGTGGAAATGGGAAAGAAATTTTTTATTATAAAAAAAATCACAAAGAGACAATCAACCAGACATGATGACTGATTAGCAACATGGGAGAGAAATGCCAAAAGTATGAGAAATAACACTAAGTCGCAAAACCTGTGCAGCTGGGATCGTGACGACGCCAGAATTCAGTCAACAAATAGGAGCTGGAAACAGCCATTAACCCCTCCATCCAACTCCCAGCTCAGAGAATTTGGGGAATCAAAGGTAGCAACTGTTAATAAAATTCAAATGCAGTACTTTGAAAGAAGAATGTGCTCTCCCAAAAGATGAAAAGCTGAGATCTACCATATTAGCATCTTGTCAAGAAGTGGTATGTTAAAGATCTTGAAGTTTAAACTAATACAAAACTAGAATAAGAAAGTAACTACAGAAGGGGTACCATGGAGATGGAGCTGTAAATTTACAAGATGAAAAGGCAAAAAATGAAAGGAGAGTGGATACGTATACTAAAGAGAGATGAGGAAAGGCAGTATGGAGGGATGGTGCAAAGATCGAGGGCAGAGAGTACTAACCCAGAAGGGGACTGTGACAAGAGAAAGAATGACAGCATTCATAAATGTGAATTTCACATCACAGGGACAGAGATAGCACAGCTAACGAGTCATGAGGTTCGAACTAAGGTATTGGAACCCAAGAGATTGAAGGGGTTAAAGGGACCTCATACAGGTAGATAAGTTTTTAAAAGGCAAGTAAATACAACTGCTTTAAATAGAAGTCCCTACTCATGTATGAAAGAAAGAAATTGGAAAACCTCATACATATTTGGAAGCGAACCTCCAAAACAAATAAAAATGTAGTCAGTAGAGATTATAGAACAGTGCTCAAAAGTTTGGGCTTTGGAGTCTCGTGGACCAGTGTAGTAGCTGACCTCACACTATTTACTTTCTCTGACCCTCGGATCCTTCATTTGTAAAATGGGGATAACAATAGCTTCTATCCATAGGATCACTGTAAGGACTAGGTGGCAAAACACGTGGAGAGGAGAGCATTTATCACAATGCCTGATGTGGACTAACGTTCAATAAATCGCGGCTAGTAACTGGAGCGATTGCAGAGGTAGCAAAAGTAGCAATTTTTGTTGCTCTCATTTTGCTCAAAGGAGATGTGACCCCCAGAGAGGAATAAATCTGCCTCAGCTTTGCACACAGTAATGTGTAACTTATTCTACAGTATTTTCCAAAAAGTGTATTTTTTCAATATCACAGTTTGAGTGTGTATTGTTTATTTGTTTTGTCATTTATCTGTATTTTAGATGTGCCATCACTAAGGAATTTGGGTCACAAGTCCCCTCAGGCAAAACTGGATTTTTGCATCTTTCTTGAGATTCAAGATGGCAGCCTTGGCTAAAATGGACCAGATGTGTAATAATTAATTCACATATCTTTCTCTATGGAAAATGTACTCTTTCAAAAGTAGGCAAGAAACTAGCTTTTAATTGAATGGTGTAATAATGCTATATCTATATTAAAAATAACCTTCCCAAGCAAGAAAAATCCAAGGAGACCTATAGGATGAATACTAGATTAGGAGATTTAAAAAGTGTTGGTCCTCATCCCAGCTCTTCCAGTTAGTATGCCTGTGAACCTCAGTTTCCTCACCTGCAAACCGGGAGGGCTGACCTCATATTAAGGTCCCTTCACTTAAACAATCCCCTGATCCTGAAATGGTGATGAGCTCTAGAGGCAGAATAACTCTGCTCTGTCTCATTCCTGGTGGAAATTATATTATACATAGAGTTATTTCAACTTTAAAACAGTATGTATTTTAATATTGTAAGAAAATTTAGGGAGATCTTCCCTTGCCCTGGCAACTCTGAGTTTCCAGGAGGAAAAAAAAAAAAAAAAAAAAAACCTGAAAAAATGAGTAGACATGGAAAACCAAGCCAGTTTGATCTGTCGGTGAGCTCAGAGCATACCAACCATCACTTCTCTGCACCTGAGCAGAAAGGTGGAGGTGTCGCCGGGTAGAAGAAAGCCTGGGCACTTGAGACTCCATTTCCCCATTTCTCCCAAGGTGGGGTTGTGGGGGGGAAACACTGTTAAATTGAAAACTCCTCTTAACATCCTTCTCCAACCTGCAATTCAGACAAGTTGTAAAGTCCTCCAGACCTTCTCTTCCCCTTCTTAACTGCAATTGGTTATCGAACTACACAAGATGACAAGAAAGTCAAGGTAAGTAATTCTAGCCCAAGCTTTGGGGGCAGCCTGCCTGGCAAGAATTCAGGCTTCACCACTTTCCTCGGGTGTCCTTCTTAACCTCTAAGCCTCAGTTCCCTCAGCTGTAAAATGGAGTTAATAGCGTTACTTAACCGCAAGATGGATGTGACAATCAGATGAGATCAAATGAGACAACCCATGACAGTGTTTGGACGTACAGCAGATGCTAAATAAATATTAGCTGCTGCTGCTACTGCTGTTGCTATTTACTGTTGTTGTTATCTGATGAAGATGACGGTGGTGGTGATTAACTAATTGAAAACTCATTTATCGAGAGCTTAGCGAGTACTAACAGCCTGTAGGAACTGGCTAATAGGTGGCGGAGAAAAGATGATCCTTAATAACTTCAGTCTCCTTCCACTCTGCACTAATTTGCAGCAAGAAAATTTAAAATAACAGCATCCCTTAAAACAGAACAGCAGAGAAAACAAACTGATTTCCTCATGCTCCTTCCACTGCCTCTTCCACCACCGGTGTGGGGTCTCCCAGCCGCCACGTGTGGCAGGGCCTGGTTTTATTTGCCACCCCAGTCTGCTGTTGGGCCTCGGGAGCAGCGTCAAGCCCAATGCCAGATGCTCCAGCAGAAACTTCAGTGGCCACTTAGCTTAACACCTCCTTGGCAGGGCTAAAGTCAACACCACAAATTCTTATTCTACAAGCATCTCAAGCTCTGGTTTCAAATTTCCTGGCTTTCCTGAGTTAAGGACAGACTCTTGGTGCTAAGGGACCTGGAGTTGCTTACAGTCCTGGAGGCCAGAAACCTTGCTCAAAAAAATACGGAATTACTAATTTGTGGAACCACTATCAGCAGAGATTTCTCATCAAATAGACCCCAAGGTCACTGTTTCATTACTTTTTTCAAGGAAATAAATGAAATTGTTGTTGTATTCCCCCTCCCACAGCTACTCTGCTTAATTGGCGATACCTGTCGGCATCCCAGGGGGCTTAAGTCAGATGTGCCAAAAACAGCTGGGGCAAATTCTGCAGGCTGCCGCTGCAGTGGGTGCGTGGCAGGCACGGCCCTCCCTCCAGGAGAGCAGGCTCCCCAACGCTGCACACAGCTGGAAACTAACCCTTGGGGGATTTAAAAAGTCACCTGGCAACTGTGAGCCTCCTCGCACCCTGAGTTGCTGAAATTTGATATTTCCTGTTACTTGTGGGACATGAAGTTGAAGTTATTTCAATTAAATGCACATCTGTGCTCGGCATACCCTACCCGCCTCCGTGTTATGTAATTGGGAACTTTTCTTTTAGGTTGGGATTCTGACGCTTAGGTCTGATGTGGCTATAGGCACAGCTTAATGAAGCTATGAGACCTGGGCTTGAGTATCCATGTCTAGGCTGCCTTTGGTTGCCTCTGGTTTTATAGATAGTTACGAGATTAAATTTTCTCGTATCATCAATCTGTCAATCTCTCTTTTTCTCTCTCCATACACACACTCCCTGCACACACCTCTTATCAGTGAATGATGCTAAATATTATTTCCAGGTCTGAAAACAGATATTCTGCCAGCAAAGAATTTATCTGATTCAGGTCTCTGTTGGGTGGTTAGGTCAAGATTTCACCTACTATTTGCCAACACACAGTAAAACAACATTTCACATAAACCAAATGCTAGTGGCCTTCCTGGCACCTACCTCGTGGTCACATGAGGCTCGGCCGGGGCAAAGTGAGACTGGCTTTAGGCTGCAGCCTCATACTTTGGCAAGAAACAGCACTTGCACGAAAGCTTTATAAAGTTTGTTTAGCTCACTTCAAGTATTTTATTTTAAATAAGTCGTCCAAACCAAATTTAACTTTTTTCAGTTGGAAAGGGAGAAAGAGAGAATGTCCCATGTTATTAAAAGACAGCAATGATTTTCATACTTCCTTCAGGTCTGACTTTAAGAGGGCTTTCTTTTTTTAGTTTAATAGTTTCATCACTGCCCTTCAGGCCAACCCTGCAAATCCTGTCCTACTATGGGGAGTACAGCAGTATTCTGCCTCCATTATTGTTTCTTACTTACAGAATTGTAAATTACCATTATCGCTGGCTGTTGTAAAGAGGGGCCTATAAAAATTTTACTTCAGATTTCCTCTTTGCAACCCCTTTCGGAAATCTGAGACAGCCCCCAAACACTACCAAGACTAAGACTAACCTAGGCAATAAAGAAGACATTCTGTGGGATTTTAGAAACAGGCAACGCAATGCCACCACTGCTGGAAACAATATAACACTCATTTAAACTACTAAAGATAATCAAAATAAATTTTAGAGTACTCGAAGCTCTGTACTCAATCCATCTCATTTATGTATGCATGTACGTGTGTTCTTGCCTCCTTGCAAAATAGGATTGGAAATAGCTTGCAGAAATACATACTACATAATTCAAAATACATAAGGGTGAGCATATATGACGAAGTCAGAAGTAAGCTTATTACTCAAAAACTGCATTAGAGGTGGGCTGCAAATTTACTTCTAGCTTCTTAGCAATGAAAGCAAAGACAGCAACTTTTAATCAATCAAGATATAATTATGCCTTTATAATTTTTTGTAGGGCTAGGGAATTAAAATACAGAAACATATTCTATTAGAACTAAAGGCTTCTGGTCTCACTTCACTCTCCTACTGCCTGTTATCAAGACGTATTGAGAGTAGGTTATTGCTCCTAGTACCATAGCTGTTTATCTCTGCACTCCACATGCTATTTTCCCTGTCTGGAATGCCTGTGGTTCTCAACCAGGGTGATTTTGTCCCCCAGGGAATATTTGGCTGTACCTGGAGACATTTTTGGTTGTCACAACCTAGAGGGGGGGTTGCTACTGGCATTTAGTGGGTAGAGGCCAGAGATGCTACTGAACATCCTACAATGCACAGGACAGCTCCCCACAACAAAGAATTATCTGGCTAAACTGTCAATAAGACTGAGGTTGAAAACTTCGCAGTAACCTAATGGAGCGTGTGTGTTCATGTGTGTGTGTGTGTGTATGAGAGAGAGAGAGATGAATTTGTATTTTAATAACATATAAATCAATGAATCAGTTGTTTTTCTGGCTTTAGAAAACACCAGCCTTAGTTTGCAGTTTCAGCCTTGGTTTCTGTATGCTAGAAACCCATACATCAGGAGCGCTTTCGGAATTTACAAAGGAGGAAAAAATGAGCCCTAAGGTTCGTTCTGGATCCTGGATACAATGACAAAGGAATTTCAGAATAGGAGGTCCTTAGGCCACAGCTAGAGGACATGTGACTAAGTTTACCTGAATGTGCTATGAAACACTGGCCATTGCTTAAAATTTGGAAGTCATCCCATCTCTTAATTCAGTCTGAACAAATAAGCCTCGTCAAAGAGAATGTGTTTTACAGCAATGATGGAAGAACTGCTGGAGAGCGGGAGAGAGTAAACAGATGGAAAGAACACCAACGGAAATTGAGAAATAGCCATCTGATGACATAATTTAGATTTGGACGGAGAACCACATGCCTGGGCTCTTCCAGCAGCGGCTGACCTGCTAGACGCAGGTGCAGTCAGTGGCTTCCTGGTGCCCCTCCAGCTGGGTGGCTTTCTCCGTTGCCAATCGCCTCTCTCAGCCATGGAAGGCATGGGCTCATTCACATGTGTAACACCATGCAGTACTTAATTTGCCTGGTTAAACGCTTGGTTCTATTTACTGTGCCCATCTCTCTATACTTCTTTTTTCCTTTTTTTTTTTCTTGAGTTACCAGTCTTCTAATGGCTAGGAAAGGCCAGCTCATAATGAATAAACTAATAAACTAACAATGAAATGTGGATTTTCTCTTAACTATCTCAATCATCACCTTATTAATTCTTGCTACATAAAGTCAGATAATTCAATATGTTGGTTGTTTCTGTACAAGGTCGGCCGTGTGTTTTTATGAAGCTGCTAAGCAGTGAGCCTGCCTGACAACAATGCGATTGCAGCTGTAACCGGTCTGTGCGCCTGCAAGCGCGAGGGGTTAACTAGAACATACTAGGAGTTCCTGCGAGGGCTGTCTCTGCTTCAGCTGGGAGCCACTTTACAGGGAAATGCAGTTTCCAGTTCGCATGGATTCAGAGGGAAACTACAGCAGTGTAGGCTCGATCCTGCTCATCCAGGAAGGAATTAAGCTGAAGGCATCCACCGAACCATCCACAAACAGTTTCCTCCAAGGGTCTCTGGGAGGATGATTAAATGTAATAGTCTATATATTTGTTTTTAGATCAACTGGTGTGTTAATCATAGCTAATTCTTCTTCCTGCATTATTCCTGGACTGTACTAAGTCATACTTCATTGGTCTCCTTTGAATTATTTATGTACTTCATTATCTTTAAAGGAAAGCTCTTTTATTAAATCTATAATTTAATTTCCGTCAATTCAACCAGCACTTTTATCCAGTGTACAATTGTTTAATAGCTCTCTGCCTCTAAAAATAATAATGTGTAGTAGATATATATATAATATATAATATGTAATATATGTCTCTACATATCTATTGTCCAAAAGCACCAATTAATCAAAATTTTAAAAATAACAGAGTCAAGATAACTCTTAGTAATATAAACTCTGATTTTAGGTAAGTGGAAGAAACAAAACTGTTCCCATGTGAAAGCTAATTTCGATTGTCATCAAGCCTACTTCTCTAAACCCAACTGGCTCATAAAATACTCTCTGATAGATTTCACAGCTTTGTTAACCCCGCTTGTCATATATTGGAACTAATTGGACAGTGACATTACTAACACGCCTCTTTCAATGAAATGTTTCAGGAAGCTACCTCAAAACCCTATGAATTTGGGACTAAAATGGCAATTTGCTACTAGATCTAGGCATATATGTACATGTGGGGATGATATGACAGGTTTTGCTTCACTCTGTGTGATGAGCAACAGAGTCTCAGACAGCTTTCAGAGTAGGTCATGTTTAGAATCTTCAAGATCTCACATAAAAATATAGTTATGTGCCACATGATGATGTTTTGGTCAATGACAGACCACATAGACTAGATGACAGTGGCTCCATAAGGTTATAATACCGTATTTTTACCATACCTCCTCTGGTTTAGATATGTTTAGATCCACAAATACTCACCATTGTGTTACAATTCCCTACAGTATTTGGTACAATAACATGCTGCACAGGTTTGTAGCCTGGGAACAATAGGCTATGCCTAGGTGTGTAGTAGGCTATACCATCTGGGTTCATGTAAGTACACTCTATGATGTTCACACAATGCTGAAATCGCCTAAGGATGCATTTCTCAGAACACATTTCCTGTCTAGTTAAGTGACATGTCTATAAAAGGGAGGCAAAACCATTGTCAGAACCATTGTCAAAACCAATGACCTCTTTGTTTCGTCTTTGCTAACAGCAACATTGGCTGTGCCCAGGTGAAATGGTGAAGAGGTGGGGGTAGGGTGAGGAAGGAGGAAGTGCAATTGTTTGGTTTTATAATGAGAGAAGGAAAATCCCTCCTAAATTATGTATCATGTTTGGTTTTGCTGGATATCATTATCTTAGCCACTATGACTGCAAATGCTCTTAGCAGTTAAAATGCACATTAAGTTATTTGGTCCTTTCAGAAACCTAATCAGACTATTTATCTTCTTAATTTCTCATAGCAACGAATTCTGATGGAAATAACTATATTGGTCTTAATTGTGCTTCTGTGAGAGGATTACAATTGACTTAAGGTGTCTGTAGGGAGGTGGAATGATCCCATCCTATACTTACAGAAATAAAGTGTGCAGAAAACTTACACCATTATTTTTCTTGTATTATAAAATGCAAAACAAATACTAACAGCACATTTTCAAAGGAGTATACTTACTTTCAGTGCAAATAGGACAACATCCTTTTCTGTTGAGAATTTTACCCTAATCAGAAGAAAAGCAAATAAAAGGTTAGTGTTAAGAAATAGGGTCTGGTTGAGGACAAATCTCTTTTTTAAATCTAATACCAGATAAACCAATGAAATCAGTCCAAGCTGTATTTGAACTCAATGCCCAGATGGTGATGATGATGGTGAAAATGAAGTTTCAGGTATCAGGTTCTAAGGCCAGGCAAAGTCATTCAGAAAGCTTTCCTGTTTTTATCCTCCAAGAAATATAATACCTAAAGGGCTCATTGGTGTGATTTTTCTCACATGGAGGGAAGATGGAAACAGTCTGGACTCAACCTTTTCACTGATATCCAAATCCAGCCCTCTAGAGACCAAGTGCACACACATAAAAATGGGAATTGTCTGTCAACCTATCAATGCATGCAAGACCTTCTTTCTGTCTTTGCTCGTTGGAGGAGCCCAAACAATAAACTGTAATCCAAGCTTGAGACTCATCCGGTCCTATAGATATGGGCAATAGCTGTGCTAAAGATCAAATTCAGTCAGATTTCTTCTTTCAGAAAGTGGTATGTTACCCAAGTTAAGTCATTGTTGTGTAGTCAAAGCCAATGTATCTGTGAGTTCTGAAATGCTAATTTTTCATTACCTTTCTAGAAATACAGAGCTATTGCCTATATTGCGTGTCTTTTAATTTTTTTAATGCATGACATTTACAGGAGGAAGCATATTCTCAGGACCCATATCAGAGAATCAGTTGTCTTATCTCTGACTCAATGGTTAATCACAGAGGAAAACAGAAAAGGTGGAAAAAGATTAACATTTAGGGAGATCTTGCTATATAACAAATATGCTACTAGATATTTTACTTATGTTACCTAACATTAGGTTAGTTATAAAGATTCAATGATTTAACACTTATGACACATTAAGGTTTAATGAATATTATAGGTTTAATGAATATCATAGATTATTATTAATAATAATATAATCATTGTCATTAAGATGCACAAGAACCTCACGAGCTGAATATTTCCCTTTTTACAGGTGAAGAAATTGATGTCATGCAACACAGTAAGTGGTAGAACCCAAAATCAAACCTAATTTTGTATGACCCTAAAGACTATGTTCTTTCCACTACAGATTTTTATACTTTTTAGTCCTTTATCTTTAAGGGAACTTAATATTTATAAAGTATCTACTATACATAAGACTGAGTGCTGTGCATTCCTCATACTTTATTTCATTTAAATCTCACAACAACCCTCCAAATGCAGGTGTCCTTGCTCCCTGTTTACAGGGAACTAAGGACACGCAGGCCACCGAGAGGCTGCCAAGGGCTATGTCAAAGCCACATGGAGCATACCCTGCTCATTCACTCATTCACTACTGGTCAGTTGCATCCAGAATACCTTTAGGTACTCAAAAAAAAAAAAAAAATTATATTGACTTAAAAATGCTGGTTAATTATTGAAGAACTAGAGCCCAGGTCTGAGTCATTTGCATCAGGTAGATCTAAAATGGTCCGTTAAAGGCTATGAGGACTTCAAATGAGACTTAAACTCAGCCCCATTCAGCTATCCCATAGTTTGGGGGCATCACAATGTATTTTCATTGCCTAGAGCTCTGCTGTCTGTTTTATCTGGCACAGAGATCTCCTTTGGTTTCTCATGACAAAGTAGTTGAGGACAAAGCCACACGAGGTCCTCCCAGGCTCACAGAACGATGGCCCCAGGAGGATGGAGAAAGGTGCTCTACTCCAATGAAGAAAAGCCCTTTAAAGCCAAAGCCCCAACCAGATGTGACCAATTCCCTACATCTCATCTTGGCAGAAACTGCCATCTCCCTTCTTTGGAAAGGGATGAAAGTGGCCCCTGTAATATCACTAAATTAGATGGAACTAAATCGAGGGCAAGCTGTGAAGTCAGAGTGCCTAGATTATATGTAATCAGCTGTGAAACTCTGGAGATGTTGCAGCCTCGTCTGTAAGACGGGGCTAGTAATAGCAGCCACCTCAGAGGAGTGGTCTCAGCATTAGATGAGATTGGTCCTATGACTACAGAGAAAGCCTTCGTACATATTAGCGATGGTGAGATGACAGTGTCGTGACGATCCAGTCCCCACTGGAACCCTCCGAGCCCTGCTCACAAATGACATTCCTTTGCCTCTGGGGGAGTTGCCAGGGAGGGTAGACAGGGAATCCAACCATAAAACCCTTCTTCAACAAGATACATTTGCTTCTGGAAAAAGAGATGTCCAGTAGCCAGGAAGGATAGAGCAGGAATTAAAGGCTGCTCCTATTTTTTTTTTTTTTTAATTTCCCCAGGCAATGTAAGGGAGGGGAAGTAAGTTTTTAACAAGATTTCCATGATAGAACTAAGTTATCTTCCAAAGACCTTGTGCTGGCCCTGGAGAAGGGAAAGTGTGGAATGGTTGGAAAGATGCCCAGAAACAGAAAGGTGGCCCTGGAGGCAGGAGCCTTGTCAGGGGCACTGACGAGCTTCGACAGGACGTGGAGGGGGTGGGGTGGGGAAAAAGCCTTCGCTTGGAGGGGTGGATACTCCTGGCCCAAATGTGGTCCACAAAGAAGGAATGCTACAGAGACGCCAGTGACAGCGAGAGCGCTGACCTCCCCGCAGCAAGAGCACAATGAAAACCGTCAATCCTGCTACAAGTGGCAGAACTCATGTGAAGCTGGAAACTCCACAGCGGCCTGCTGAGGCTAGTTACTTGAGCCACCAGGTTGGCACAGCATCCTGTTTTTGTCTTGTAGAATAAGGAAGCCCATTATTACTAACATGTGCTGCAAGAGTTCATTAGTAGTGAGGGTTCCCGGAGGACGGGCATAAATGATGTGATCCCATTTTTCCCAATGAATATTTATAAGCAGACCATGTTCAAGTCTACTTATTGTATCTCCTTTTTTTTTCTTTTATGGGAGGTTTTCAGTTTTATGTCTGAGCTTTTTTAAAGCAAGACTAATTAGGGTTTTTTTTTTTTTCCTTTTTTTCTCCCCTCTTTATTCAGTTGTGCAATAGCAACAGCTGTTGTTTTTTTGTAGCTCATTTGGCACTCAAGTAAAAACAGCAACTTTTTGTTTATAATAATAACAGATGTGAATAAAATTAAAAGCTGTCTATAACAGAGAAGGGAGGACATGCCCTGAATATATGGATATATTTTTTTTTCATTCATGGGAAGGTATTGAATAGGTTTGACATTTTTCCAAAATGCATAAAACCTTGAAAGGTTTCAAGTTGCTGAGGTGAATTCAATGAAGCTCATGCTTTAGAAGATAATGGTTTCTTTATTCAGTGTGCTGGAACTATGGGTTTTTGAAAAGAGATATTTCCATTAGGATGCTATTTCCATTTGGGGCTACAATGGAAGCCAGGGTTAGAGAGAGAAAACTTCGCAAAGAAGTCAGGAGATGCTTCTAAGCAGGAGAAACCCCTTGGAGAGTTTATTAATAAACAACCACATACTGCTTTGAATGGCCATTAGGAGAAATCTCTGATTTGAGAAGGGAAAGAAAGGAAGAGAAGGCAAAAGAGAGATTTGATGTTCAACAAAAAACACAGCAAAAGAAAACCAGGAAGCAGATCTAACAAGGAGTTGGAGAAGTTTTTTTAAAAAGCTGAGAGAAGTTAATATAGGAAATCAGAGTTGGGAGAAGAGCAAGGCAAGAGGTAGCTATTTCCACGCAAGGCTAGAATCTGCAGAAAAGAAGGAGCAAGCTTTGCAAGGGGCGTTTGGCTACTCAGGAACGTGACGGCTCTGGCGGATCTGGAGTCTGTGTTCAGGAGGCAGCATGGGACCACGCCGCACACAGGACATTTCAAAAGACACTACAGTGAAGAGAAAGTCAACCTGCATTCCACACGTACCTGAGGGCAGCTGCTGATGGGAATGCACTGCTTCTTGCGACACTCTGTCCTGCCTTTCACACAAGCACAGATGGTGCAATTGACAGAGGACCACATCTCTCCATCCTACGGGAGAGAGCACAGGATTCTGCCATCAGATGGAGGCTGACAGGAGCTGAGCCAACAGGCTGTGACTTCTCCATGGAGGAAAGAATTTCTTACCCTCAGTGAGGGATGCTATCATTAGACTAAATGACTCTGAGGTGTCTGTCTACACCCAATGATTTAAGATAAAGATTAATGAAGATTTCTGGCTGTATGTATGAGTGTGCAAGTATGTGTGTATGTGTTTGTGTGTGTGTGTGTGTGTGTGTGTGTGTGTGTTCCCCCTCCAGGATATAAAAAGAATTCTTGTGTGTCTAACCAAGCCGTATTTATGTCTTGTTCCTCATGCATTAGTTTGACCCTAGGAGACAAAGACGCATAAATTTTCATACCTGATGCAATAACAAATATCTAATTTTTCCTTGTTGATAGGACTGAAATATTTAAGCCATCCCAGGCACCAATGATTAATTGAGGTGTTCGGGGTGGTTAATTACCAGATGTGTCACGGTTCTGGACCACACGGGACATACAAAGAACAGTGGTTAATGCAAATGACTACCAGCGCCCGCCCAGGCAGACACCTGATGGGGAAGCCATCCGAAAATGCAAAAAACACCGAACTCAGACAGAAGACTCCAAGAGCTATGCATACCCTGTCCCTGCCTATCTGGTACTCTCCTCTCACAAAGCAGGGTAGCACATGGGGACACATTTCCTAGGCTAGACCCTTGCTCAGACGGAAAGAGCTATTTGAGGAATTTCTTTGGCTCATCAGATTTATAATCAGCAATTGCCAAACACTCAGCCACAAGAAGCCTGTGTATCTCTAGAGAACGGGCAGGGATGTGCATCCTTGCTTGTGGGTAAAATGATCACAGACAGTAGAGTTGGGCCTGAAAACAAAACAAGGATTCCTTCCCAGGTTTGAGGATCCAAGCAGCAAATTTGGTTAAAAACAGAAAAATAAGTTAATATTGTTGATGACTCCTCTTCCTCTTCCCCTCCCTCACTTTTTGAAGATATTTAAGGACTACCTACCCTCTAGGGCTTTTCAGGAAAGAAAGACCTAACTAAATCTGCCTTAAAGGGCACCTGACTGTTCCCCTGAGTAGGACTGGGACTCAATGTCTAGGACTCAATGTCTAGGACTCAATGTCTCTAAATTATTTCAGGCCTCAGTCACTTAAAGGAACCTTTCACAAGGTGACTTAAAAGTGCATTGCACACAACACCATTGTAAGAGTGAGTCTATTTCATCTGGGTGCTCCGGAGATTGAGGGTGACTTTATGTAAAGAGGACAAATGAGTGGCTCTGAAAGCCTGGTATAAATACAACACACATGCATCCCTCTCTCTTGGGCATGGCACGCCATGTCTTCTTCCTGATTCCATCAGCACCAAGACCTCTCCCTCCAGCTACACCAGTGTGATAGGAAGCCTAGTTCAGCGCAGAGTGCCTGCAGAGCTCCCCCGTCTGCCTTGATTCTGAAGATCTCAATTCTCACGGGTATCATAAGGTGACACCTTCAGCTACAGAGTGACTCCCTCCACCCCTGGAGAAAACAGACTAGATGGGAGGGGTGGTACTTTGGACAAAGCCAACGATCTGCATTCTGAACTATAAATGGTCACTGCACAGCTCCCCACTTGGGGTCCCCAGAAAAATAATGTAAAACATACCTGAGATGCATTTCAGATGGTCCAGAGACAACCCTTTTAGTTCAGCTGGGGGAGGGCTCACTCGCCTGTGCTCAACTATTGCGCTGGCCTCGTATACCATGAACATCCTCACCTGAACAGCTTCCATGTGAGATAATCTCTCTCTGAAAAGGTAGCTTTGTGAAAAGCTTCTAAAAGTATCAAGCTATATAGATCCATCAGGATCTTGACAAGGGTCATAATCTTGACTCGGGTTACTGAGCATCTCCAACTGGATGAGGTACTCTCGGGCATTTGGCCACCCACGACCACACCATCCATGGGACATCTCAACTTAACCCAATTCCTGGCTGACCACATTTGGAAAATATAATAATGTTTTACAGGCTGAAAATGTTTCGGCAAAAATATAGCCAAAGAAAAACATTTTTCAAACAGTGGTTTCTCTACCCCTTTCTGTACTTGATTCTAAATATATATAATACTGTAATATAAATAAATATATATGCACACACATACATATGTATATATATATAAATTATGGGATAATCCAATCTGCATTTTTTTCTGGAGCTTTTTAGTAGTCAATCTAGCAGTACAGTAGTTTCCAGGAGTTCATCGCATGACATACCCGGAAAATCTTGTTGCCAAACTTGCACATTTTGATGTCTTCCGGGGGCACTCGCAGGAGGCACTCTTCACAACAGCCCTCCCCGCCTTTGTTGCAGCTACCAGGGCGGGAGCACTTCTTCTTACATACGACAGTAGAATCCTGGGGGCACAACACCAAACTAGAAATTAAAAATGATTTTCACCTCCACCAAATATCCTGTCTGGTCTTCCTTTAACAACTCCAACTAATGTTTCAAAACATATTGCATAGATACCATATTTTAATTTATTGCAATAAATCTTTCATTCACTTCAAAATGTTATTTCTTGCTTAAGTATCTGGACTAGAATGGAAGGGAGCTATGGAGAGTAGGGCATACAGTCCCCACCTCCCAGGGGTTCACAACCTCATGCTCCAGCAACTGATGAGCTGGCTCCAGCCAGCACGTGGCAAGAAAGCCCAGCTCACAGTAGACCCACCAGTTTCCTTCTTCCCACCCTTTGCCGGATTCGCATCCTGCATTGGCAGTGCTCTCTTGGGTCTCCTCCAAGGCCTTATGGAGTTTAACATGAAGGCAGGATATCTTTGATCAGAGAATAAAAATTATTACCAGTGCACCACATCAAGATGAAATTCCTCAGGTGTGTTCTGTGTTCACAAAGGAACTGAGCGAACAATTTCAAAACTGGACCAGGGTTTTAGATCTTTACCATAAACAGTGTGATCTTGAGCAGGTCACTTAACCTCCGAGGGTGAAAAGTTTATATCCGTAACTTAATGGAGTATGGCTTCATTCCTAAAGAAGTGCTATTCCTTCTCAGGTTTACCATGCATTTTAAATTTAAAGTACCTGGCACATAAAAATTATTATAAACCAACTCATAAATTGGAAAAAATTAATTCTTTGTCAAACTACATGTCCTGATTTCTTGTTTAAAAAAACAAGGGCACTCATTAGCTCTCAAATAATGCATACTTCACTGATCTCCCTGCTTTCATAATGTGTATTACATATATATAATCCCACTAGACCATGGTGCCTTAAGCAGTGAGAATACAGAGATGGATGAAGGTACTTCTCTCCTCAAGGGGTTCACAGTGTAAGAAGGGAGGTAACCATGCAAACAAGTAAATTACAATGTAATGTGCTAATAAGCAGCACCAGTAAAGGTGTAGAGATAGCAGAGAAGAAGAAAAAATTACCTAGGAAAGCCTCTCTGGAAGAGGTCACATCGAGATAGGAAGTTGTGGATGAAACAGAGTTCGATAATCAAATTTAAAGGTAATAACACTGCAGGTGGAGGAATCATCACATGAAGCACAGAGATCTGAAACCGTACTGCATTTAGCAAACTACGGTTGACCCTTTAACAACACGTGTGTGAACTGCACAGGTCCCCTTCACTTACATGCAGATTTTTTTCAATAAAAGTTACACCATGTGTGCCTGCCTCTCCTGCCTCCTCACCCACCTCCTCCACCCCTTCCTCCTCCACCACCTCTGAGACAACACCATCAACCCCTCCTCCTCCTTCTGTTCAGCTTACTCAACGTGAAGATGATGAGGATGAAGGCCTTTATGATGATCCACTTCCACTTAATGAACAGTAAATGCATTTTCTCTTCCTTATGATCTTCTTAATAACACTTTCTTTTCCCTAGCTTACTTTATTGCAGGAATACAGTATATAATACATGTAGCATACAAAATACGTGTTGATCGACTGTTTATGGTATCAGTAAGGCTTGCGGTCAACAGTAGGATATTAATAGTCGAGTTTTGGGGGGAGTCAAAAGTTATACATGGATTTTCAACTGTGCAAGGGGTTGATGCCCCTAACCCCTGCATTGTTCAGGGGCGACTGTATTAAACAGTTCCCTGCGTCTGCCATGGAAATCGTAAGGTACATTGGCTGGGAATGCTGGAGAGGGAAGCTCTAAGCAGGTATAAAATGATACTGATTACCCAAAATGATTGCAGCTTGATTTTTCAAGCATCATGAATTCATACTCTGATAAAATAGCCTCTTGGAGGAAAAGTATTAATTACACTTCTTGTTAAGTACGAGGACATACTGCCTAATCATCTCTCGAAGAATCCATGAACCAAAATATGGCAAGCAGAAGTCAATATTATTAATGAGATGCCTGGCTTTCCTGCAATCAAGAGACTCGGGAATGTGATGTGTTTCATCAAAGGCTCAGTAACCCCAAGAGGAAGCTACAACCTGTGAAATTCTTAGTGGAAAAGAGAAGTCCTGAGGGTGGAGGCTAAAGCAAAAAGAAGCAGTTTCTGTATTTTAACACAGGATAACACAAACTACAGGAGAAGAAGGGGCCTCAGAAAAATATTTTGAGGCTTAGGAATTACTCCGTGTTCAGTGTTTAAGGGAACAGACAGTTCAGCCC
Source organism: Indri indri (assembly GCA_004363605.1). NCBI lineage: Eukaryota > Metazoa > Chordata > Mammalia > Primates > Indriidae > Indri > Indri indri. The sequence goes on from RJWJ010003392.1 coordinate 71,591, forward strand.
TGACACAGCCACCCCCTGAAACGGTGCGTGCTACTTAACAAAGCATGCCTCCAGTAATCAGGAACTGCTGAACTCTAATCCCAGCTACTGACTCATACTCGACACTGAAAAAAGATCCTCTATTTCCTGCTCTAGGCCTTTAACTATTAAAAACAAAACAACAACCATCATCACCAAACTGTATTTTAAACTCATGTCACACAGATGTGATTCATTAACTCACTAATGAATAATCCTAAAGTCTTCCATGATAAATGCCTCTCTTCTTGGTTTCAAAAATACATCACTGCATTAAGTACAGGCTATGAATGTGCAATGTGTGCCCTTTTAAAATTCTGGAGCTGTGGAATTCTTTCTTTACCAATAATTAGACCTTCGGTTGCCTTTTGCAAAAAAATGAGAAATGGCTCAAGTAAGACATGGTACAATGAACAACACATGAATACTCTCTTCCCAAACTCCCAGGTTTATCTCAGTGATGCCTTTCTTCTCTCTTGAATGTGATTAAAGCCATTTTTATTGCCAGGTGTGTTGCAGAATTCATCTTGGATAATTAGAGCCAGAGAACACTGTCACGTGTATTTGTCTGATTTTAGAAAATCCTCAGGACAGCCTCTCAGAGTTTGGTTTTCACCACCAGAAGCTAACTTGTTGGTCCACAGAAGATGACAGTGAGTTATAATGTGGGTCCTATGTATGAACTTATATATGGCTTTGAGTGTAATTTTACTTGGAAAATAGCATCAATAACGCCTCACACCAATAAATATCACACCATCGCCTTTGGCTATGTTAACACTAAAACCCGAATTCCTACCATTGTTGATCCATGGCCTTTCAGAGCCACCTTACCCTGCAGGTGCATGCTGTGCAGTTATCGTAGAGAAATGAGGATCCGTTGTCATAAACATCACTCCGAAAAAGGCAGCTCCCAAAGGGGAGGTCAAACACTTTCCTCTGACCTAGAGGGAAGCAACAGCACAGTTTAAGCAAGACATAACCAGAGATGTCCCATTTTGTCATCAGCAGTCACATCACAGGACTGTTAAACATTCCCACGACACCAGGTAAGGTATATCTGCTGCACAAAAATAAAACCTTGGGTCAGATGTGCCCAAAGGACCCCCAGGGGTCATTTATTTAGAGAATCGTTGTTAAAAAGAGTTTGATTCCACAGTGAACTTTGTAAGTTCAACAAATCTATTACGTGTCCACTATAGTGAACCAAGATAACAAAGACATAAGCCCCCTTCAAGAAGTTCATGGTCTAGTGGGAAGGCAAACCGTAAATGAAAGATTATTTGAATACAATGGTATGGTAAGTTCTGGAAAAAAGCCAACCTGGGAACTGTGGAGACAGGGAGGTCAGAGAAGACTTTTTGGAAGATGTAATGCATGAGATGCATCTTAAAGAACAAGCAAAATTATCTAAAAAGTGGGTATTGGCAGAGAGGGTAGGTGGAGGTATGAGGAGTTAAAATATCCCAGGAAGGACTAGAAGGAACAAAAAGAACAAGTAATGAAATATTATCGCTAAGGTCTGAATGTTTGTGTTCCCGCAAAATTCGCATGTTAAACCTAATCACTGATGCGACGGTATTAGGAGATGGGGCCTTTGAAAGGTGATTAGGTCATGAGAGCAAAGCCCTCATGAATTGGATTCATGCCTTAATAAAAGAGGCCCCAGAGAGATCCTTATTCCTTCCACCACAGCAAGAAGATGCCATCTATGAGCCAAAAAATGGGCCTTCATTAGACACTTGAACCTGCTAGCAATTTGACCTTGAACTTACCAGTAGCCTCTTGAACTATGGGAAATAAATTTGTCTTTTAAAGCTACATAGTTTGTGGTATTTTGTTAAAGCAACCTGAACAGACTGAAGCAGCATCTCAGTTAAGAAAGTACATAAAGGTATAAAGGGAGAAGCTAACTCACAGTGTGCACAGAGACAGAACACAACTCCATGTGTCAGCATCCAGCCTTTCATCGGCACACCATCTCTGTGGAATTAGCTTGGTTTCCCCGATGTGAGGATTGGATTGGCAACCAAAAGAGCAATCCGAAATAAAGACTACAATCCCATTTCCCCTTTCTTTTAGTATTTGAGCTGCTTCTCCTTAAAGCACATTAAAACATCTCTGAAATGTTACTTTAATTAAGGACCAAGTTAGAAAGCCAAGGATTCATGTTCACCAATCAAATCTCCATGCATACTCCTCTTTTTTCTTGCAAAAAGATTAATAGCAACCTCTGTTTATCAATATATATACATATATATATATATATATATATATATACCCACAAACACATTCTAAATGTTGTTCTTAGAGTTGTTGGAATTACTATTAACAGGAGTCAAGAAAAAATGCTATCTCCTTAACAGAGTCAGTCTCAAGGTCAGGTTACAGTATAGATGCAGAACCAATTCACTAGTTTGATTCTCGCCATCAGGAGCAAACGTGTTGGATCCCACCTATGGACTCCCTCGTGACCGTGAGTCTGATTTCTCCGGTTCTCACCGACTTCACTCATAAACAAAATGGCATTGACAGTGCCACCTCACCATAGCACCACCTCTATCTGCAGTGTTAATATCAAAGTATACAACCAAAAATTCTGTCTTGGTTAGGCAAATTTAGCATAGTGACTAGTAATGGCCCAACTAACACAGGTATTCTTATGTGTACACCCAGGTCCTGGGTCTCTTGAACTTCCTGAGAACTTACAGAATAAATTAGAAGATTATCTGCAAAATAAAAAAATTCATCCTTTCCCTATATATTCCTCTAGGGAACCTCTCTAAGGTTACCCCGAAATGTCAGAAAGCTGTGTGCAGCCTGGACCACATGGATTTGACGCCTCCCATTATGATTACTTCTGTCCAATCACACCTTAGTATTAGGACATTATAGTACAGAAATATCACTAAGCAGTTAATTTTTTTTGTATTTACTCTAAGACGGTGAAGTCATTTTTCACTACTTTAAAATTACCCTCTTTTTATCAATTCATCAGAGATATATTTCTGTCCTTTAAGAATTAAAAATAGTTCTGCTTGGCCAGGCTCCTCGGTGGTTCACGCCTGCAATCCCAGCCCTCTGGGAGGCCGAGGCAGGAGGATCACTTGAGCTCAGGAGTTCAAGACCAGCCTGAGCAAGAGCAAGACCCCATCTCTACCAAAAATAGAAAAATTAGCCAGACATCATGGTGTGTGCCTGTAGTCCCAGGTACTAGGACGCTGAGGCAGGAGGATGGCTTGAGCCCAGGAGTTGGAGGTTGTAGTGAGCTATGACGATGCCACTGCACTCTACCCAGGGCAACAGACAGTTTTTTTCTGTCTCAAAAAAAAAAAAAAAATAGCTCTGCTTTAGCTGAGTAATTTTGTGTGTGTGTATGCAATAACCTGGTTTGTGTTTTTATCGTCTTTTATCTACATGTGCTTCATGTCTTTTGTAAGTGGCCTTTAATCCTTTTTGGCAAAAAGCAGAGGATAAACAAATATATAGACACAGAGCTCTATGCAGAAGCTTCCTTCTACACCAATCAAAATACATCTTCTTCATGGCTGAGCCTACACTGTGTCTGCAGAGCCCTTTCCTCTCTTAGGAGAAATGGCTCCTTCCTGTGTCCCCACCGCCTGTTGCTTGCACTGCCTTTATAGTACTCAATATAGTGGTAAGGGTGGATGGATCTATCAACTGATTTATTTATCAATCAACTGATGAACAAACAGGCTCTTCAACGTGTTTATCCTCCTGAACAAGTGTGACGGATGACTTAAATGATCCCTCACTAAAATGTAAGTTTTACCTAAAATTGTGGATAGAAAGCTTTTAGCGCAGGGCCTGACACCATTACATACCCCTAATAAGCGGCAAATGAGAAGTACTATCATTATTAGAGGTGGTGTAATTCAAATACAATCCTGGGCTGTGTCACTCTGAGAGGTGTGTTGGGTGCTGCTCTGTGTACATTGACCTCTGATGAGCTCTTCATTGACAATGAGGAACGCAAGGAAAGGAATGTTGTAATGCAAAAGGCAGAGGTATATCGTGTGAACGACCTTGGTCAAGGGAAAATTTAAGAGCAAATTAGTGCCCAATCAGCCAAAGGTCTAATTAGACTAAGATTTCAGCATCAAGAAAGCATTCTAGTGTTTGCTTTTTTTTCTTTTTGTCTTTTCTTGTGGTTGTATGTTTCTTTTTACCCTCATAGGACATAAAATCTTACCTTCATCCTAAAGTCATCATGGCCCAATATAAGATAAAACATCCAAGGGTATGCTTCAGAGACTCCATGTACAGCCCAATTTAAGCCATTTCCACATCTTTCTGCTGGGTTTTAGCCCAACCAAAAATGGTCTCATTTGGGAGAAGTGTGATTTTCAAGTTTCTCAAAACTTAGTGTTCCTTTTATAATGTGTCTTATGACCACAGATGAACACAAACCTGCATTCAATACAACAGCCATTGCTCATGTGGGAAATTTCTGAGCTGGTACCAGCTTCAAAGCATGAATCAAACCTACTTATCTTTGGGGCCAGGCCTAAAGGCCTCCTTCTCTGGGAGGACTTTCCCATTTAGAGGGAACACTGCTTCCACCATGACCCACAATATGATGATTTGTACCATCTGAACTGGCTAATTTTACTCCAAGGGCATAAATACACATTGGCAACCCAAGAAGCACACATATAAGTGGAAATATCTTTAATCAGGAGAGTCTAAACAATTCTCCTTTGTTCTAACGATTTCATATTTACTTTAAAAGTGTGTGTGTGTGTGTGTGCGCGTGTGTGTGTACATGTAGCAGGAAGGCAAACATTGTTAGATGAAGCTAGCAGTAAAATTCCTCAAGAGGAAGAAACTGTCTTAGTCTAACAAAATACTTATATTTGCCAATTTTGTCTTTAAAAAAATAGACTTCAGGGTATGGCTGCAGTAATTTGGAAATGAGAAAAATAAATCAACAGGATGTTTTGGAGTTGGAGAAAGCAAACTCTGAAGGAAAGGAGGGAGGATTCATGGGAAGAGAGTGGGTAGTACCTGACAGGAGACTGGAGCTCAAATAGAAGAGATAGTGAAATTCTCCCAAAGGCAAAGCAGCTAAGAACTTTTAAGAATGAGGGATATTAATATTGCATTTTATCTTGTGCCCCACGCTTCCCTGTAAAATAATCACCTTCATGGGCTGCAAACCTTCAGTAAAATCTGCTGCACAAGCCTTGATTCAGTGGCACCATAGCATGTGAAAAGACTGGAGGGGAGATGTCTCTAAAAGGACAAAATGATGTTTAAAAAAAAGGAATAGAACAGAGATCAAGAGAAACAGCAGGTGTAGAAACACCAAGCCAGAGGAAGCTATGAAAAATATTAATATTAGCCCTTTCAATGATCCCTGGAGATTCTAAGGGGTTGCTGGATGTTCTATTGCATGTGTATGGTGGGTCAAGCTACTTTTATTTGGATCTTAAATAGCCTGATCTCAACTAGCTCAAGGGCACCCTGAGATCATTAAGAAGCTGGTATATGAGTTATAAACAAAAGCCAAAGCATCTCATGCTCTAGAGACTCCCCATCATGGATTGTCCCCTTTCAGTTGGCAATGTGCCTGCTGCCCTCCTGTGTCACCAGGGAGCTGAGCTGCAGCAGGTTAGAGCATGGGCTTGGGAATCGTGCAGACTCGTGTTCAGATATCAAATCTATAACTCATTGGTTGTGCTGCCTTCTAGGAACCTACTTCCTTCTCAGTACAATAATAGCACCTACACTACAAATAGATATTGTATATTTAGTACCTGTATTTCACAGATTCTTGAGAAGATTAAATGAGAAAAAGCATATACAGTGTTTAGCAGAGTGCCTAGTACATATTAAATGTTCAATGAGAAAAAACTCATACTCTCTTTTTTTCAGATATTACTCATTGCTTCCTTCCAAAACTCTCACTTTAGAACCTTATCCTCCTGCCTGTTTCTGCCAATAAAAGTAACACTAGTCTGTATGTCTCCATGTGTTCATTTCAAATGCCTTTTATGTTCCTACCAATAGTCCCATGCCCAATTAAAAATCGTTTCTTTTTTACACAAGGTCATCTGGTATACCCGGTTACAGATACAAGGGAAGACAAGAGAAAAGAAGCCTCTAGAGGCCTCATACACCAGCCAAAGCCGGTATAACCTTCTGCTTGTTTAATTAGAAGGAACAAGGTCTCTAACAAGACATGAAATGGAACAACTCAAGAACCACAAGATAACAATGTAGATAAACACTCTCAGCAGAAACTCCAAGAAGAAATTACATTGCTTTTTGATCTGAAAATAGTCACTCACCCAAACATTTGGGGCAGCACTGTCCTGGGGGTATGTGACTAAGGTGCTGGGGACAGGAGAGAATGGGACAGACTTCTCTCACACACTGTGTCCTGCCTCCCTAAGAAAAGAGAGAGGGAAAAAAAGCACATTTAGAAAAGTAAGTGCATATAGATTGTACAACCAAGATATGTGAAACAAATCTAAGGCCCTTCCCTAGTATCGGGTCCCGGGGCTGACTGCTCAGGTCATGTAATTTCTCCCAAGCATCCTTTGATCGTCCCTGTAGGCCACACGAATTGCAGCTGCAAAAACGACTGCCTTGAAAGAGATGATTATGGCATCACTTCCCTGCTCCCCACCCGCCACCACCTTTCTTTATCTCTTTTCTTCTCAAGACCAGCTTTGGAATAGTTCTAGGGTGACCAACTGTCTCGATTTGCCTGGGATTTGAGACTTGCAGTACTAAAACCGCGAAATTTATCCTCAAACCCGGACGAGCTGGCCACCGTGGTAGGCCACTACCTCTCTCTCCACCCTGCTAGGGAAGCACAGGAATCCTTTGGCATTTGAGGAAACTCTCCCTCCTCTTCCAGGCCCCCATAGATTCTGCAGATACCTTCCTGCAGGAAGGCTCCACTTTCTGCCACAGCTTGAAGGCATTGCTAGAATGGCTCCATGAGATTCCAACTAGAGAAAGCAGCTGATCTGTTGAAAATGGATGCACTCAAAGCCCGTGTTCAGAGAACCGTTTTTGCGGAATTCACCAAGCTAACCAAATGTGTTTCCACTAATTAATTATACAGCTATGGAGGATTGGTAGTGGAAGAACTGGCAGCGCCTCAGAGAACTATGGGAGAAGTTTTGGAGTTTCTGAGTATTTTCTCTGCTTCCTCATTCTCGGTCTTGACCGTTTCTGTCCCCCACCACACCTTACCTCCAACACCCATCACCCCCCTTCTTGAACTTCAGCATCCGCCCTTTTCTCTGCCTGTCAGATCTCTCTCCTCTCTGCAGACCCCCATCCCAACCCCCTCCAGAGCCACGTGCTTGTCCAGCCTTGGAAAGCTGCAACTGCATATTCAGAGAGCTGGAGCAGAAAAAAAGTACTTTCTAGCCAACTTACATCCAACAAACTTGCAAGGCTGATTAAAAACTATTCTGTGCAATATGCATTTCTATGAAACTTTATGAATAATTAAGAGGGTTTGTTTTTTTTTTTTTTAAGAAAATCAGCAAATTTGGTAAATAGATCACTAGGCAAATGGATTGGCTTCTCTGGGATTTGAGCGCTAGAAACCAAACTAGTAGACCTTCAGGTACTCCTTGTGTTGAGCACATAATTTATATCTCAAGAGGCCTCAGGAAATGAGGAACTCAGGGCTCAAAGAGCCTTCCCTGTGCCCAAGGGAAAGATTCAACTTGAAGAGTTTCCTCACACCTTCCACACCACTTTCTGCATTAACAGCAGACAGTAGCCTCAGCCATCAGGGTCCTCCTCATTCCCATCCTAGCATACTGCCCTCGCCTGCTGTTTCTTTCCTTTCCTGTTCTCGCCCTTTTTATTAATACAGTTTATTTTTTGGTGGGGATGGATGAAAAGGGGAGGCATGTGATACATCTATTTAAATATTTGTTATTTTTAAGCCTCTTTAGTGTTGGATTCTTCCCCAAACGAATAGAAAACATGGGAAAATACCACAAAAAGCTCTTCTGTTGTTTTTACATTATTTCCAGATCAGCAAGAATCACTAAAAATCTCCCAAGAATTCTAGGCTGTTCTGAGATTCCTCACTCAACTCTGCATAATCTTAAATTTAGGGGCCTTTCATCAGACTTCAGAGGCACGTAACCTGAGTCTCAGCCAGACCCTGAGGTCGACCCAAGCTTATACATAAAACACAAAAGTCAAATCTAGAGGGAGGACACAAGGATGCTGCCCTTCGCTTTTAATTTCAAAGAAATTCATCTGTGAGCAACTTCCTAAAATCTGAAGTCTCAGGCCACATAAGGTTGCCTGTGTGTTGGCTTCTCTTAGGTGTACAGAGAACACATTCTTTTCATCGATATTCTCTGTTCTTGTTGGATCAGCATCTATTTTTCAAGCATATTTTAAAATTAAAATTTCAAAAATATTGCATAATTGCAAAAGAGTTAACTTGTCCAACACTTGGGAAAGCTGGCAAAAGATTATGTGTACTCCAGTAATTTTCCTTACGATAAGGTCAAAGAGCAAATTTTGCATACATAATACAACTACAGTTTGTGTTTCCCAAGAGTCCGTTAAAGTAACTTGAACTCCAATCTGGGTTTGCTGGTTTGGTCAAGTTTTATTTTGTTTGGGTTGCAGTATTGTGACATAACCCACATCCAGAGGCTGCATTCCAATTAATGCCTCCAAAGAAAGTCCAGACCCTTCCTAGCAACACCCAGTTGCAGCTCACAACCTGCTTCTATGATTTCAACTCAGCAGGGACTCTGGTTAGACTATAATCTGTGGTTATGCTCTAAGCTAAGAGAGTTAAAATAGCAGAAGTAAACATTTTTGTTTCTAAAACTGAACAAATCCCTACTGCAACTGCACTTAACACAGGCTCTATCAGACCATCACAACAGCTTTCTAACTGGCTTCCCTGCCTCAGCTGTCTTCCAGTAACCTATCCTGTAAGGTTCAGCATGTCCAGGATCTATCCATTCATTCTGTTCTTGTAGCCAATATTTGTTTAAGGCCCATGAATATGCTGGAGATACAGAAGTGAATATAAGGTGCAAAAAGCACTCCCGTTAAGGAGACGATGTTACCAGTGAGTGTGCTCCATCCCTGCTAAGGTTGAGGTTGACTTACCACTGAGTTCAAGGTAAAGTTCAACCCACTCAGGCTAAAAGTCAATATAAAAGAGACTATGTGTTCACCAAAATCTGTTTCCTTTTTCTCTTGGCAGAGCTACATGACATTTCCCAGACTCTCTTGAAGTTAGGAGTGTGCGTATGACGGAGTTCTGACCAATGGAGGGTGGATGGAAATATTATAAAACATAGGGGCCTGACCAACAGGAATTCCTCACACACAGTCCGCCATGCTCTCACTTTTCCTCTCTGCTGGATGGATGGCCAGCTGAAGGGTGCCGGCATAATGAACTTTACAAAAAATAGAAAGAGCCTGGTCCCCTGGGTCACTACATGGAAGACGACTCACCAGATCCTTGTGAAATGAGCCAGAAATAAATATTGCTGCATTTTTCAGATGCGTCAGTTCTTTATTATAGCATTAGCCTACTTTATCAAGATACCCCATAATCTTCTCTCCAATCTTCTTTCCCCATAAAAAGAAGGCTCCAGTGTATCTTATTTCTTTATTGCCCCAAACACATCTTATAGCTTCCATCTTCTTTAAACAAACCTTTCCCTCTGTCCCCTAATCATTACCCCTATGCAAATCCTGCTTCATTCAAGGTCAGTCTCAACCCTCTTCTTGTCTGTGAAGTCTCCCTGAGCCCTTCGGTTCCTAGTAACTTTCTCCATCTTCCCATATCACCTCTTTTCTCATCTATATGCCTGTGTTTTGGGCACATACACGCATAATTTCTGGCACATACATAAAAGCTTAATCCTGCAAGGTGGCATTGGTTTTTACCTCAAGCTAGATTGTCTTGGGGACAGGGGCCAGCCCTATGTGTCTAACCCTCAGAAGAGCGATGAGCTCAACAAAACATCTCGATAAAAACTTAGTGAATGAAAGGAAGAGCCACCACATGTAATGAGCTCTAGAATCTGGATGAGTTTTTTAGACCACTGTAACCATGGGATGCTGATGAGAACTAAGCCCAGGCAGAGTTCCGGGCCATCCATGTCTTCTTACCTTTGTGTCTCCTTAGGTTTTGCACATTCTAGCCTTGTGTTTTGCACAGTTTAGGCACTAACTAAATGTCTAGATGCTGATACATCAAAAAGCAATATTCAGGCCAGGTGCAGTGGCTCACACCTATAATCCCAGAAATTTAGGAGGACCTGATAAGAGGATTGTTTGAGCCTGGGCAATATAACAAGACCCCATCTGTACAAAAAATAAAATTTAAAAAAAATTAGCCAGGCATGGTGGCATGTGCCTATAGTCCTAGCTACTCAGAAGTCTGAAGTGACAATTGCTTGAGCCTGGGAGTTTGAGGTTACAGTGAGCTATGATTATACCATTATACTCCAGCCTGGACAAAGGGGAGAGACTGTCTCTTAAAAAAAAAAAAAAAAAAAAAAAGCAACACTCAACTTTAACACGTAAAGCTGGTAGGATTTCTACCAGCATAATTGAAAACTTCCCGTATTTTGTTAAATGTTTGAAAATTCTTAAATGATTAAAATACATGGGGACAAATGACTATATTCTTATCTGAACTTCCACAGAACTTGTGTGTTATGATTTTCACCATTTGTCTTTCCTTAGAAAGGCAAGTTTGTTCTTTAGAGATGGTCACTTGTTCTAATTGCATATCTAAGTGCTTTTCTCCCAACGAAAACAGCTGTTTTTCAAAAGAAAGACCTGAATCCTATCCCAGGCCTATTTTCTGTCTCCTTATTTTTCTTTTAGCCGATTCAGTCAAGAACACAATTGCTTTGTGTCAAAGTTTACCCTAGAGCAGCAGTTTTGCTGCATAATAAAAATCTATCTTCCTGAGTACAGTGATGAGTGCAAGACAATAAAACAACAGCCATGTGCGTACGGGATGCTTCTCCAACCGCTGAGTACCCTCTGAGAATTGGAGGCTGGAACCCATCCCGCAGCATGTGACATGGCACTCATCCCTTGACCAGGAGGCACAGCCCGGCTCCCTAACAAGAGGCTGAGAGCAGAGTAGTGCATTGCTAAACAGTTACAATGCATCAGCTACACTCTACCACCTTCTAGAGCCAATTTTTTCCTTTGTCCAATTCTTTGAAAAGAATAGAGTTCTCCATGGCTTCTAAGATAGAGGTGGGAAGAAGGAAGAGAGAAACCAGAGGGGCCAGAGGAGGAGAGAAATATATCTTGAATGTGAAGGGTTTATGTGTGATCCATAATTTTTACATCACAACAGCCAGTGGTGCAAAGCTGATTAGCAAGCAGAGCAACTGCTCTGAATTATTTGGGTCAAAAAACCTTCACAGAAAGAAACAAAAGTCCTTAGCTATGCCTCACTTTGGCTTGGAACTTTATTTTGCTAAAATTTCAGAGCAGGGCACTTACTTCCAGGGGTAAAGGTCTTGGAACTTGGCTTTCCCTGTTATTGGCCAACACAAAATAGAAAAATCTACCAATCAAAGCAGAAGAGGGCAGCGGCTGAGCTGTCAGGCTGAGGGAGCAGAAGCAGACTGAACAAGAGGAGAGAGGACACCCCCGACTGGGAGTGGGTGATGGGCCCAGATTGTGCCAGGCACTGTGCTTACGTACTTTTATCGTTTTAACTAAGCCTCCCAAAGGCCAGTGGGCAAGTTATCATCACCCCTACAGTAGAGATGGAGGCAATTAAGGAAATTGCTCAGAAAACTTGCCACCCAACAAATGCAGGGTTGAAATGTGAATTCAGTTCTAATATCCAAGCCAAGTTATTTCCACCTAATACGGTCTTCCAAAGGGCACAGCACAATGTCTCAGCTGGGATGTGAAGTATAATCAACTCGATGATCAGAACTCCCTCTCCTTTGAGCCATTTCTTATGTCTTCCCTGGTAGATTTAGGTTGCAGCCTTACATCTGCTTTTTAGACAAAACGGCTTATATAAAATACATTATGTGTTTTCGTTACTTACTTAGATAAAATCTAAGTCATGTGCCCGTCTTTCACCTCCAGGGTTTTTTCCTGTCATGTTCTTTTCTCTTTCCTTCTCCCTTCTTTCCTTCTGTTGAACAAGACATGCCTAATGTGGAAATCTGAAAGTTTTGGGCTTCTCTCTTCCTGTTCTTTCAGGCAGTGTTCATCATCCTCATATCTAACTTATAACCCACTAACACAAGCCCTCTACCTGCCTCTTCCATCCAACCGAAAGAATTTGCTTTTGAATCCACAAATCATGCTGTGCCCTTTGCATGCTAAAAACTGTCAATGGCTCCTCACCACTACTCAGGATGCTCCATCCAGGCTGACGGTCAGAATCGCCCAGGAAACTCTTGAAAAAGGGATATTGAGGGCTTCACTTTCAAGATGCTGCTGCAGTACCTCTGTCTTTTACTAAAGCTGCAACTATGTCCTAGTCACTAGTAGTTGTCGCTGGACTCCAAACCCACACACCGGGCTTCTTGGAGCTGAGGCTGGGGCTCTGCAAACCACCTTCTGCTTTGCTGGCTGGCTCCAAGTTAGGCTCTGCCGACAGGGGCACTAGACGAGGGACTGACCCCTTCTGCTTGTTTCCCTTCGCCTCCCTTCCCTGTGCGCACCACCCCAGCAATGCTGTCGCACGGGGCAGTAACTGAACCCGGTGTGCGGTTTTCCGACACTTCATGCAAGTAAAAGCAACTTTATCTCACCACCACACTCAGCCAGCGGGCACACCCTCCTCAGAGGTTTGAATGTCAGCTCCACGGGGCCCTCCTCCACATTTCTAAGTTTCAATAATTCTACTCTTTGCCCATCATTCCCCCATCCTGTACCATGGAATTCTCTGTTTCCCCTTCCAGGTAACTAGTTAACAACTTTATACCTAGTTAATAATTCTTTATATTTAATTCTCTGTTCAAATAATCGGTATGGTTCATGCCTCCTGACAGGACCTTGACTGATGCAACATGTGGCCCTGAGGAGCTGCCTGTTGGGAATTCAGTGTTCAGCCTGCCCTGGGTTCCTTCCGCAAAGCCAGCAGGCAGCGTAGTGTGCTTGCTGCTTCCAAAGCACACGATGCTGTATGTATAATACCGTCACAATAAACATGAAACAAGAAGTGCCAACGTGAAATGTCATGCATATCAACTGTCAGACTTAGTACTTAAGGAAATTGGACATTTTATACTTAAAAACCTAATCTAGACATATACACACGCTACAGTGGGATATGTGTGCTATGTATACACCACCGTGGTATAATAATTTGTGTGTGTTTGTGTGTGTGCATGTGTGTCAGACTTACCCACTAGATCTGGGTTTCTCAACCTTGGCACTATTGACGTTTTGGGTAGATAATTCTTTGTTGTGGGGCTGTTCTATGCATTGCAGGACATACAGCAGCATCCCTGGCCTCTACCTGCTAGATGTCAGTAGCACCCTTCGTCCCCTGGTTGTGACAATAAAAAATGTCTCCAGGCATTGCCAAATATCCCCTAGGAAACAAAACCACCTCCAGTTGAGAACCAGAGTACTAGACCAATGTTTCCTCAAACCACGTCCAGGAACTAGTATTTTTAATAACTTACCCAGATGACTTCAGTGCTGTTGTCCAAGGCACTGTGCTTTGCAAAGTGCTTCCCTAGCGCGAGCTTCCAGCAAGCTGGGAATAAAGCTTACTTATCGTATTAGTTCCCCCAGCAGCTAGCACACGCCATAGCTTCTAACATGTGTGTTTTTGAAGGATAAAGCCCATTTTTCAGGTGGAGTAGTTCTCGCCAAGGGAAGAACCATGCTCCAATTTATTTCTCTGGTGGCTGGAGGCCACTTTTCCTGGGGCTTGTGAAGGAAGGGGTCAGGGAGCAGCAGGGTGGAGGAGGAGCAGTGATTGACACTGAAGGGGCAGAACTGTGCTTCCCGAAGGAGTCTGCATGGAGACCCATGTGGTTATCATAGTCCGTGAGGATCCTGGGAGGTCTCTGCCCCAAGAACCTGCACATTACGGCTACACATGGATTTGGGTTTCCAGGTGATGAAATAAAACTCAACATTGATTCTACACACAGATATTCAAGCACATGTCAGAAAAGCTTGACCAAGATTCCTATCTTGTCCCATAAAAATCTTCAGCAAGCAATAAAAAGGGTCCACCAAGCTGACAAAAACTAAAACCCTTGTGTACCCATTCAGAGAACTAGGAACTGATGCTTTGTCTGGAGAATTCCTTCTATTTTTCCCATGATTTAAGGTTTCTAAATCCAATTGCAATATTGTTTGTATTATTGTCTTCATTTCCTATTGCTGCTGTCACAAATTACCACACCAACTTGGTGGCTTAAAACAACACTCATTTGTTGTCTTACAATTCTGGAAGTCAGAAGTCCGGAGTCAGTTTCTCTGGGCTAAAATCAAGGTGTCAGGAGGCTGCCTTCATTCTGGAGGCTCTAGAGAAAAGTTTTCCTTGCCTTTTCCAGGTTCTGAGGCAGCCTGCCTTCCTTAGCTCAGGGGCCCCTTCCAGCACCTTCAAAGCCAGCAGTACAGCATCTTCGAATCTCTCTCGGACTCCAGGCCTCTGCTTTGTCATCACATCTCCTCTGACTCTGACCCTCTTGCCTTCCTTTTCTAAGGAGTCATGTAAGAGAATCCAGGATAATCTCCTCATGGCAAAATCCTTAACTTAATCATATCTGCAAAGTCTCTATGTCATGTAAGGTCATATTCACAGGTTTTGGGGATTAGGACATGGACATCTTGGGGTCAAGAGATGCATTATTATGCCTACAATTATTAATAAATAAATGACATTTAATTTCTCTGTGTAGTCCCAGATGTCATATTTCAGGCTTAACGTCACTACTACCCACTAAAACAACCTGTTCTATTAGCCTTCTCTCATTGAAAAAGCTAGTGTTTCCAATGTTTTCTAGAAAGGAAAAGATAGCCAAGAAGCTCGATTTAAATCCTGGTCGTATGGCTTATGAACTGAGCAAGTTCACATCCATTTCTTATTTGTTCTTCCAGTGCCCATTTCTAGTTCGAAGGTGAAATTCAAACCAGACACTCCGATCTTTTCATCTTATCCATCCTCTCCTTTTATTTTTTTTTTATTTTATTTTTTTTTATTGTTTGTTGTTTATAGGGGTACAGGTGTTTAGGTTACGTATGATGCCCTTGCCCCCCCTTCCCCCCAAGTCCCAGTCCCAAGCATGTCCATCTCTCGGAGGGTGCGTATTGCACCCTTTGTGTATGCATATATCCTTCCCCTCCTCCCCCTCGCCCCTCCCCCTTCCCCCTCCCTCCCTACCCGACAT